>JAVQJV010050040.1:0-15099 GCA_036024995.1 Gadopsis bispinosus | reverse complement strand
TTATCCCGAAGGGTCGCAGGGGGGGCCTGGAGCCAATCCCAGCTAACATTGGGCGAGAAGCAGGGAAACACCCTGGACTGGTCGCCAGTCAATCGCAGGGCAGACAAACAGACATTTAGGGGACACCCACAGACATTTAGCCACCAAACATAGCCTATTTTCAACTTTTAAATTCGCAGGATCTTTCTGCTTTTACAGTACTGGCTTTTAGTATCAATTAAAATGGGCAATTTGAATACACTGCTTTGGGTTATGATAACGTTTAACAGGTATTTGTCATTAGCGTTGACATTTTAGGCTAAATGATTAATTAATGAATTTAAAAAAAATCTATTTATTAATGAAAATAAGTGTACGCTGCTCCCCCCACAGCATACCACGGCTCTGTTGGATCAGGCTTCAGAAAGGCTTTTATGAGTGAGGCTGTGCTCCAGGTTGTTGCTGAACTACTGTTTCTCCTCCCTGTCTTCACCGCTCATTCTGTCCACTGTCTTTGACACCGTCAGCCAACACATGCTCTTTGCCGCCCTCGCTGACCTGAAGATTGCTGAAGTCTGAACTCTCGTGGCTCTCATCCTGCCTGACCACATTCATTAGCCGTCACTGAGGAGGCTTCTGTCCACATTGTGTATCTTCAGCAGCAGGTTTCTCCAGGGCTGAGTTTTGCCTCCAATCTCCTTCTATCTTAACAACAGCTTGATGCTGTCAACACATCCCCATTCCTCCCACCACTACCTATGAATGCTGCCTTTTACTCTGCCCTCTGACACTCAAGCTGAATATTCTGTTTCACATGACAACTTCAGTTAGATGCCTTCCCACCACCTCAGAATTGCCCGGCACACATATGGACAAGGCCGAGCTGCTCTTTTTCCTGGAATATCATTCCCTTTGCAAAGTCTCTCCAGCAGCACTGACAACAACACGCTGACTCTTTCCAAGTCTACCTGCAATCTTAGTGTGTTTTAGCACAACCAGCTGTCATGCGAGGCGCACATGACATGACTGTAATCCCCTCCTGGCTCTGCTCCCAAAATACTCTCATCAGCATCATCCAAATGTGACAACACAGCGTGTTTTCACCTTTTCAAATTCTGCCACGCAACCCCATTTGCAGTTGTAGGCTGAAAACTTCTCAAAACCCGTCTCAAAATGCTCCTCGCACTTTATTTTGACATGATTATTCTGGGCTCACAGCAATACTGTTACTAGCACCTCTGGCGATGGGATGGATTAAATGTTGGCGATAATGAAATTCAAACTTTCCTCATTACAAGTCACATTTTCCCAGGGCCCAAGAAGACAACTTATTAACCTATTTTGTCTGACCAAACATCAAAAGCCCAAAGATATTCTATTTATAATGACAAGAAACTGAGAAAAAAATGCAAATCCTCACATTTGGGAAGATGGAAGCAGTAAAACGATTCATTGTGGAACAGTTGTTTTTTTGATTAAAAACTAAGTGTAGTGTTTCAGCACCATTTTCACATGCAAATAATTGCTATATTGCCTGCATAAATATTTGCAGGTATTGCTGTGGATCTGACATTACATCCATTAAGCGATTAGCTAACATTTTTTAGCAACAACCTTTAAACTCACACATATAAACTTATTCCAGTAGAACAAACTTGTTGCAGTGTTTTAAAAATCAGGTTGGGGTGCCCTGGTTGCCGAGGGCTTAGGGGGCAGCCATGAACCGCAGCATCCCCTTTTTCTTTCCAGTCACCTTTGTTTTGTGTCACTCTCGACCTCTCTCTCCCTTCATTTCATGTCATCTCTCTGTCACTACCAGGAAGGTAGATGAACACTATAAAGGTTAAACACATGGAATGGGTGTTGGCTGCACCTGTAATACTAATGAAGGCATACAATGCCCAATAAATCATTTATATTTTACAAAATCCAATAAAATTGCATTAATTAAACTTTAGTATCCCTAAGGGGGAATTAGTCTCACAGACAGGCACTGCATTGCACATAAGTGAATTGTTAAGAATTTGGCAAAGGTTTGATCCCTCCAAGTGCCTTTTATTTATAACAACAGTCGGCGTTGTCCCCGGTGGCAGCAATGTTTCAAATTATTAATTTAAGGGTGTGATATATATATCATGAAGTATCATTGTAGCTTATAGTGATAGTCTACAGGCATTTCAGAAGTGTATCTAATGTTAAATCAATGTAGTTTTGCATGAAAGTCAGATATAGAAATTACATATATACATATATATGTGCACTGTATATGCTGATGACACATGCTGGACAGACTTGATGGTTGAGTTCTCAAGTGAACCTCCACATCATGATACCCGAGTGACATTGTGACAGCTTACCTTGATCCTGGGCATGGTGACTGTCGGAGGTCTCGCCTTGGCGACAAAGCTGTGCGATGAGCCTCGTTCCACCAGGTGTCTGGTGTAGGGCATATACATGCGACCATTGGGTCCAAACACGAAGTCCTCCCGCAGGGCATCCACTAACATTATGACCACCCTTTTAAATAGGGGCGGGGGGAGGCGAGAGGAGTTGGGAGAGCTTCCTGCAAGCAAAGCAAATGTTTTATGAGTTGTAACCGATTAGAGTCAACGGAGCAAACGTAGCTACTCCAGTGTAAACACAGCAGGTACGTCTGAGAGCCAGACGATGCTGTGAACTCACCGAACAGCGGCTCCGCTGGCAGATCTGACAGCTTGTTCTTGGACGAGAAAGAAGACTTGATAGGGACGGGGAAGAATCCCCGCAGGAAGAGGGCAATGCCAATCACTTCAAGTATTAAAATAAACGAGGCAAAAACAGACGAGCGTACTTTCATTTTGCCGGTTGACGGACACTTTAAGGAGACGAGTCAGCTTAGTAGAGATGCTAGCTAGCAAACGACATGACACTTCCTACACAGTTTAGCCAAATATATAGAAGATAGAAAGTCATAACCTCCCATTTCAAATGGTTGAACTGTTAAACAATTTATTACAAAGCCAAGTGTCTCGGCATTTAATACACTGCCCCTATATTATATATTTGTATACTAACGCTGTAACGCTGTAGCCATTCATAGCGGCTTCCGCATTGATAGCATGGAACTACGGGTATTGCGTAGAATCAAACAAGACCAATACGCTTTTCCCCCCCACAATGGTTTCCTCAATGGGTAGAGGTAAAAAAAAACATGGCTCGTTAATAACTTAAACGAACCACAACTGGTATGAAAAAGATTATATTATTTGCTTTTATTTCAAGACAGGATATTCCGCAATCTTATGTGATCCAATGAGAATGGTTCTCTGTTTTCCTGTACTGCAGAAATCATCCCAAATCAGCTTCATAAATTTGTAATAAGTGCGCAGGTCACTATGTGTATACTGTATATGTAGTAAAGGTCAGCAGGAGTGCCATAGGTCAGTCTGCACTCCCGTATGAGTCCTAAAGATGTCACCTGTTACAAATATTAAAGCCCTATAACATCTGTGCTAGAGTTCCTCAGCAACAGATTCCCTCAGTCCAAGGTCCAAGGATGATGACACCTGTACAATTTGAGAGCAACCCAAGCCATATGTACCCACTCATCTTTTGTTCTTTTCTTTTTGCATTTGAGGCAAATGAGATCAATAAGAGCAGTTGTAGGGCATAAAAGTCTGCTTATAGATTGAATATTGCTTAGAACTGAGAGGAAGATAAAAGGCATTTTACAGATGAATAAATATATTATCATATAGGGAGAATAAAAGTGTTCTAAAACAGACCCGTTAACCTTAACTGACAATCTACACATTTCAAGTGATTTTACTTAAACACCTGAATTCACTGCACACTGCTGAAGTACAACTTGTCAGAATTTGCACTTCTCTCATCCAATTTGGGATGATGAGATCAGATTGGAAATTAGCTTAGGATGGAACTAAATACAGCTCTATTTTGTGTTTGAGCTGCTGCTGCCATCTACTGGGAACACTGCTTAAAGGACAGGCTTTCAGATTCTGTTTCTCACAAACACAGCACATATGTACATGCTAATAAGAATTCTATTTTCCGCCACTCCCTCTGGCGGTCATATGTCAGAGTCAGGAACCAATTGAGAGATGGTAGGAACCAACCTCTATCTATATCTATATCTATATCTATATATATATGTATATATTATATACACATACATACATATGCAGTACAACTGTGTACAGTAGAATCAGGAAATGTTTCATAATGACAGAGAAGCAAAACACAAAAAAAAAGACCATGAAGAAAGAACTGTGTGAAGACCAAGTTCAGGAGCCCCAGCACAAGATTGTTGTCCCTGTTCCCACAGGATACAATCATGTTCTACTCTTTTCATTCACAATCTACAATGTGCAGAACCTCCATAATCAAATAGGCATATTTAGTGTTGTAAATGGGACCCGTTTCCATGGGCATTTACAGTGTTTTACTGAAATGCCAGGTTTTTATCTTTAATCTTGTCTACTAATTGCACTGTGAGCAATAACAGGTGGTGTGAACTGATAAAGTAATAACATGTTGAACAATAATGTATTATAATTTTAAATAAGGATCAACATTCTTCAATTTAATCATTTCACTCCAGAACTGCATACTTAAATGTCTCATCACATGATAGATGGAAACAACAGTCACAAACAAAAGTGTTAAAGCATTCGAATGATCAGGGATAAGTAGAAGCAAAGTTTCATCAAATGACATTGATTTTGAACGACATGTATTCTTTAAATTCTTCACCTGGCAAATGATCTGCTGAATGTCTGAAAGAGAGGAAGTAATGAGGCATATTACAGCGGTTTGTAGCACCAATGGCCACTTTATTCAGAGAAAATAGAGCAGGGCCTTTCAGGACCTGCTGCATATGACAATGATATATTACATAATAATATACAAGACCAATAGTATTGCAGTCTATTTCTCTTTCCTCTTCAGAACATTAATGAAGGCATCTTTGGGAACCTCCACGTTGCCAATAAGCCGCATCTTCTTCTTACCCTCTGCCTGTTTCTTTAGTAGCTTCATCTTCCGTGTTATGTCACCTCCGTACTACCAAAACAAATAGCATATATACTTTAGAGTGTTTTTGGTACATTTGTAGATTCAGAAACTTTGAGAGTTAAGAATAACCTTCACTTACACATTTAGCGAGAACATTCTTTCTGTACGCCTTAATTCTGAAAGAGGCAAGTTTGCACATTTCATACACAAATACAACTCATAGTGCTTTACACATATGCATTGTTTTGCATCTCATACTATTCCAACAAAGCCTTTAGCCTTGTGCTGATGTTGTACTTACGTTTCCCTTGCAATGACCTTACTTCCAATGGCTGCCTGTATAGCGATCTCAAACATCTGCCTTGGTATGGAGTCTTTGAGTCGCTCACACATGGCTTTCCCTGTGCTGTACGCACGCCCTCTGTAATGAAAACACAAGAGTTGGACAAAGAAGAAAAAAAGAATGCTCACCTAATCACCTGAAAATACACTAGCTGACAATGACATCTACATGTGTCATCCCCAAAAAATGCAGATACCCTTTGTACAGTCACTAACAAGATGCAAGTTTAATCAAAATGGCCTTTTAAAGTTGAACATTTTGACCTTTAATCACCGGCGCAATCATCAAAATAATCAGTGTTACATTTCAAACCAAAGCAGCTGCCAGTACTTTGGATAAAAAGCCAAACAGATGTAAATGGCTTCTCTGCTTGACAGGACATCCTCGTCTCACTTAGGTTCCAGTCACGAGCCATATATTTCAGTCGCTCGGTAACGTGCCTCCTGTAAAAGATATTCTGCTCTGCGATTGGTGTGTTGGCCTTAAAGAATAACAGACTGAAGCTACGCTCGGCTCCAAGGCTTGCAATATTAATGGTCAGAGAGTAGCCATCGTTGGCGAAGCGTTGCGCCCTTCAATTACCAAAGTCTGCGCTGGCTTTGGGTAGTAAGTACATTAAATACAGATCTGCTGTGCGTCATCATTTTTCACCTGTGAAGTTACTGTATTGCCCTTGTTACAAATGCAATGAAGTCCTTGTCCAGTGTGTATAGTCATCGTAATGGATAACGTTAACACTGGCTGCCAAGAGGCCATTTTTTAATGTTATCCTGAGTGCTGAATATATTTCATGCTCCATAGGCTCAGGATAATGACTTTAGGAATGAAGGACCATACAACCTTGATATTATATAAACTCGCAATAATCTGCCAGTTCTTTTCAGTGAGAGCAGCGATGATAATTAAGCTTTGGGGGACTGCTGTGACAAAAGACAATAAGAAGATCCGTTCAAGCAGCATTAGAGGTGCTCCTCCTGAGACAAATGAGGAAGTCCTTACCCAAAATGTTCCCTGAAACGTTAAACAAACTCAATACAATGAAATGTCATTAATCATTCATTTCATTTCAATTCAGCTATGATTGGAAACACACAGTACCTGTGTACAATTGTGGTGAGTTCTTCCACAGGCCGCCCATTCAGCAGAATATCCATCTTTATCAAATCAGCAGCCTGGTAGCCTGCACTCTCGTAGTCAAAGCTATGGAAGGTCAAATCAGTCAGTATTTCATTAAAGAGCCTCAAAGAAAGGTGCACAGAAGAGGGGACACTATGAGACTGAAGGGAAAATGTATTGGCTTGTGAGTGTTTTCACTTACTGGATTCTATGAGGTTTTTCCTAAGAATTTAATCTGTCTTTTTAATACAAGGGGCCTTTCTCAACCCCCCTCTCCCTACCCACTTCCACTCCGTTTGCACATTCACCTGGAGGGTCTGCCAACCCAAACCATGTAGTGGAAGTGGGTTATAAAACTCAGCTTGTCTATGTCGATGCTGACGTACTGACCACGTGCAACGACGCTGTGTTGTGTGCATCACTAAAGATGCTCTGTACAAATATAATTTCCATGTGACTACCCGTACAAACGTAAACTGCTCTAATTTGAGCAGTTTTCATACAGACATTAAAAACATACAATGTATTTAGGATCAAATACACCCTTCTCTAGTCTAGAAAAAACGGTCGATGTGTTCATTTGATTGTAAAGCAGCTTGTAAACATCAGAGGGAATAGATCATGGCAATAGTTGCCGCTTCCCAAAAGATGCTGATACGAAACCATGCTTACAAAATGTTACCGGGGTTCCTGTTTCCGCTGGAGAGAGGGAAGTTTGTCCCAAAAACTATTTATAGGCTAAAACTTAATGAAGGGTGCTTAATTCAGCTTCATGCATTTATATACGCAGCACTTTCTTGGTTTTACCTTGCATATCCTGAGGACAGCGATTTTAGGAGGTCATAGAAATCCACAACAATCTCATTTAAAGGGAAGAGATACTTCATCATGACGCGCTGGTCGTCTATGTACACCATGTTCTTCTGGATGGCTCTGCGATTCTTCAAGACAACAACAATATGGCAGAACTGTTGCCTCCACCAGTCTTACATGCATACAATCTCAACAATCCAAGAAACCTAATTAATCAGTTGCTGGTGAAATTGAGGCGGGCTGCTAGGAGACAGCTTATTTGAAAAATCCCCAAAAATCTGAAATATAAACACTTTCTTTTTTCTTTTAAAACACAAAAAGGATCATTTTCTTGGCTTAATTTTTTCAAGTAATTTTTTAAGTATTGTCTCTTCGGCTCCGGACCAATTTGGAAAGAGTAAAAAGCAAAAGGATGCACTCTAGTATCTCCTGTCGAACAAAATTTTCCAACAGGCGTGAGAATCAGCCCAATTCGCCTGTGAGTTTTCAGACAGCATCGCTCTCTCACTTGCTATTAAAAAACAGGTCTAAACTTTAAATATGATGTTTACAAGGCAGAGGAAGTCGATTAGGGCCAAATGTGAAAAAATTCTCAATTCTGAATTTAAAGTCAGAACTCAATTAAATGTTTCCCATGTGGCCATAATCGTCTTTCATACAGATACAAATGTTAGCGGTACACAAGCAAATGGAAACACATTCAGGTTAAATAGTATAGACAACAGTTGTTACTCATTTCAGCTGCATTTTCCACTTTCCTCTTACCAAGCAGAGAGTCATGATCTTGCCGGTGTAAATGTCTGGAGAAAGAATGGTCCCCAGCACCATAGGCTCCAAATACGCCGACACAACCGATCGGTCTGGGAACTGAGCCGGGTTCACGATGGTTATCTCCTCGCTGCCGTGCACCTGCAGGCAGAAGCAACGAGATTTGAACCTCCAAATATAACCAGTAAAAGTCCTTCCAAAGGCTTTCTCAATTTTAAAGCGGTTCTCCACCCAAAAGCTGATGTTTTGATGCAGGCCAGAAATATGGCTGTAAAAAGTTACCTTCGTGCAACACCTTTATTATAGTTCATTTATTCCATTACTCATCTCACGAGAGAGAAAAGGAAACTCGGTTCGAGAACATCATGCATTCACACTGGCTGTGATTTTGCCTTTGCGACAGAACATTTTGATTGTCACCTCAAGTATTTCCCATCAAGTGTCTCCTATGCGTCATTGTACAGGAAAGCACACCAGCAAATACCAGAGAGCCTCCAATTATCACTCATTTCCAAGTCCGTTCAAACTTTCTTTTTGCTGAAATTGCACCTTGAGACCGGGAAAATATACGAGCAGGAAATGGCTCTTACCTTGATGAGCTTGGCTGAAGAGAGGACAGCCTTGTAGGGCACGGTGGGCGCTGTTACTATGACAGAGGCATTGTATTCCTGCTCCAGCCTCTGATTGAACACCTCCATATGGAGAAGACCCAGGAAGCCAAGTCTGCAGGGGGACAGGAGAGGATCGCTCAAGTTTTATAATTGATATTCAAGCTTTTAATTACAAAGAGCCTGTTTGGAAAGAGTTCAACGCAGTGAGTAAGACTCGTTGCTATTACAGTGCAGTTTCATGCATCCAAATGATCTAAATCACTGCCACTAACGGAATCAAATTTACACCATCTGGACTGATATGACCTATCATGATAAATAAACTATTGCTTGGATGCAAATCTTGGCAACATAAAGTATATCCCAAGGAAGTTTGTTAATTCCCTCATGAATATATATACACATATATCGTATGTTGTCCAAATTTGTGTAGAAACCAGTGAAAGAAGAGACCTCCCCTAAATGTGGTGCCTGTTAGGAAAAAGAGGATGACTTTTCAGCAACAGCAAATTACTTACTAAAAAGTCCAAATCTCATGACTCCTGAGCGGGTCTAAACCTTTCGGGGTTGCACTGCTCCATATCCACACTGTCATTTTTACCCGCTGTTACAGTGTATGTAACAAGCTCCTCCTCGGTTAACGTCTCAAAGGCATTTTTCATTCTAATTCATTCAACAGTCGTCCTCACCTCCAGCCTGCTCCCAGGGCCAGACTGCTGTCTCTCTGCACTGTGACGCTTGAGTCATTCAGGGTCAGTCTCTCAATGGCGCTGCGAAGGCCCGGGTACTCCGACTGGTCGGTCGGATACATGCCTGGCGGGGGGGGGGGGACAGGAAAACAAAAGAGAGTGCACATCCTCAGCACACAGGACTCTTTTTATACATTTTCAAAGCACTGGCTGCACTCACAGAAGCAGCTCGTGAAACGCAACATGCACTGAAGGGGTTTCATGTACTGCATAAGTGTCAAAATGCATGTGCGGCTTTGAAAGGATGGTATCCTCAATCCTCAATCCTTTGATCTGAGAACACTTATTCTTACCAGCAAAGACCATGGCTTTAGCAGGCTTGAACCCTGGAAGAGCATCCACTGGCTGCTCCTGGAGGTACAGCGTGTCACCAATCTGGGCCTCCTTCACATCCTTCATCCCTGCTATTACATAGCCCACTTGGCCTGCAAACCTACACAACAGTCGGGGAGATTTTCTCTAATGCAATGTAATCTCAGTGGACAGTTGGACAAACCAAACAGCGTTAATCAACCGTGTGGACCTGTGCTTATTACAAACACACTGTAGACGTACAGTACAGATGGCTGGCTTATTATTATTATTCAATGATGGCTGCAGTGGCAATGTCCGAATCAGATTTCAAAAGATGTATTACATTATATAATTAAGGACAGTCTACATCTTTGTTACAATGGACATAATTTAAATAAACCTACGCTGAATTTCACTGACAATCTAGCCCAGCAGAAACTCTCCTCTCTTTTTAAATCATTAACACATTTGAAAAGTGTGTCAGAGAAACACTGACTGACGGGTTAGCTCGTGTGTGTTTCGGTCCAAACGACATTCATCAGATACAGTATATGAGCGCGAATCAAAGAGTTTCCAAATTTATCTACACAGATGCCAAAATGATTATTAAATCAGAAGACCACTGAGTCAGTTGGCGCATGAAACACATTTCTTTAAAAATAGAGAAAAATCCATCCTAGTAATTAATTCACAAAGTGTTATTTTACTCCCAAAGAAATATGTATATATTTAAATATATTAAATATATATATACATATCATATACTATGTTATTCTGCTGACGATCTTCTCATTGTTTGGTCTATAAAATGTCGGAAAATGGTGACAAAACCAATCAGAATATCCTGCAAATCAAGCTTCATTTCACAAACACTTCAAAACCTCAAGATATTCCGTTTCTTAACACATATGACTAAAAGAGCAGAAAATCCTCACAATTGAAAAGCTGGAACCAGCACCTTTGATATTTTTGCTTTAAAAAAATTGGCATAAATGACTAAACTCAACTATCAAAATGATTGCAGATTATGTTTCTGTCGAATGACTGATTGATTAATTGACTAGCCATTTCAGCGCTGGCCCCAATATCAGCGCTACTGGGTGAGTCAACACGTGGGAGAAATGACATGAGATGAGGAAGAATGCCACGTACAGCTTCTGTGTCGGGTGCTCATCTGGCCGGAGGAGCCCCAGCTCGTTGATCTCGTAGACTTTGCCAAAATGTGAAGACACGATCCGGTCCCCTTTTCTGACCCGACCTCCAAACACGGCGATGTTGGCCACCACTCCTCTATAGTGGTCGAAATTGGAGTCAAACACTAGTGCTTTAAATGGGTCAGCGGTACTCGCCACAGGCCTGAGGATACAAGGACGAGGAAATAAAAGCTTGACTTCTATGTGTCAAACATATTTCATGTGAGAAATGAAACAAAATTAACCTTCTTACTGTGGAATTCTGGTCACAACCGCTTGGAGAACCTTTTCAACATTTGTTCCAAGTTTAGCGGAGATCTGATATAAGACAAGATCACAAATGAAGAGAAAATGCTCAGATAAGCGACACTGAAAGCTAAAACGCAGCTTTCGCATGCTCCAGCTCACCCTGATGCATTCTTCACGTGGAATGTCAAACGCCTTTTCAATCTGTGACTCCACTCTCTCTGGATCAGCGTTTTTCAAATCAATCTAAGGGAGAGACGTCAACATTAGAACAGCACGCTGGACAGCAGTCAAGTAGAAAAATAACGTGTGATTAAACCAAAAGCAAGTAGTCCTCAGTGCACCTTGTTGATGACAGGGATGATTGCCAGCTGAGCTTCAAAAGCCAGGTAGAAGTTGGCCACCGTCTGCGCTTGAACCCCCTTCACATGTCAACAAAATATCAGCAACTGCATTGCACGCTTCGCGTCCTGTGCATCCACAATGCTTCACTGAGAAAACTGAGAGCTAGAAATTTGGGTTTGTACCTGATTGGCATCGACGATCAACAGGACACCTTGGCATGCAGAAATCGACCGAGACACTTCATAACTGAAGTCAACGTGACCCTGCAGAGAGGCACAGCGCCGGAGACTCAAACAATAGCAAAAGATTTGTAAACCTACTTTGACATCTCCCTTTGTAGAGAACTGATCTATGCTTTTTTTGCTTTCACAGTGAGAGGCCATTTAGGAGTGGTGTTACTGTAATAAGTGTTTTGGATGAGAGAGCTGATGCTGCAAAGTTGAAATCTGCAACATGCAACTTTTCCACATGAAATACTGTAATGATATTAGACATTATGCATCTGTCATGAAGCTGAATTCCATCGATTCGTTTTGATTGTGTTTTCAGGTATGGTTGGGAAACCTCAAAGCTGCCACAGTACTGAGAAGTCATAGCAGTAGCAGCCATGAATGAAAGGAAGTAGGTTTGGCGGATTTTCAGTCAAGGCTAACAATTCACGAGCTGCAGGTTCAAATCAAACTGTCAAATACATTTGACCTGGAACATTTTTCCACTCAGTTATCCAGAAACTCCAAGCAGACCTCAGTGCACGTCCTTCTTCTTCCCGACATCACAGCCAGCTGAGCTCTTACCGGTGTGTCGATGAGGTTCAGGAGATACTGCTGTCCCTGGTGGCTGTAAAACAGCGAGGCCGTCTGGGCCTTCACGGTTATCCCTCGCTCTCGCTCCACCTGAAGCTTGTCCAACACCTGCTTGTTCTTCTCGGTCGTTGCAATGGCACCTGTTTGTCAATGACATCCATTAGTAACTGTGATCATTTTATGAACAGCTGATGTCATGTGTTTTGGACTGAGTACTAACAGCCACGCCCAGATCACAATGACCCTGATCAATGCTGGGAGCATACAAACCAATACATGACATGATCACCTTATCACCAGTATGTGTTCACACCTAAACCTAGCCATCAACCTCAAATGTGCTCCTCGAGCCACCACTGTGGCATGACTCTTGCGTAAACGTGTTTGAGATCAGTGAAAATGTTTATTTCATCCAGCAAAAAAGGCACAAATGCAGCAAAACACACCTGTCATCTCCAGCAGCCGGTCAGCCAACGTGCTTTTTCCGTGGTCAATATGAGCAATGATGCAAAAGTTCCTGATTTTGTCCACAGGGAACATCGACAGGTCAATAGCATCCTTAAAAGCAAAAGTAACCCATCTTCAAGAAACAGTTCAATTATGACTATTTCTAAACGGGGCAAGAACAGAAGCATAAATGGCGCGGAACAGCTTTGTGAATAGAAGGTTGTGTTAAGTCACCTTGTCCGTTTGCGTGCTGCTCATCCTGAAGCTGCAGCTGGAGAACACGGGCGGCCGGTTCATCCAGCGGTGTCTCAACAGAGTGTACGACATGCTGTCGTTTTGTATTTTCCTTCTGTACATTTTCAACTGTAAAACGCGTCTTAACAGGGGTGTTTGACGGCACCGTTTCACTAGAGAAAATGACATGTTCTCGTTAAGTTGCCCAGCAGGATAGAGGATAATATATGTTAGCTAGCTAGCTGCGGAATAGTTCTGTGTCGTCACCATTGGTGGACAGTCACGGCGATAAATGTACACGACTCTAGAAAGTAAATATTCCTACAATCACCCCGGCGCATGAGTTGCTAGGGTGCTGACATTTTGGGTGACGGGTCACCGGCAAAGACTTGTGGGAAATGTTGTTGATTTTTTTTTTTTTTTTTTTTTTTAACCAGAGATGATGTACAGGAACAAGAGAGTATCGTACAATAACTTCCGTTTTCTTTTGTTCATGTCAATTTCAATTCAATTCTATTTATATGGCGCTATATCATAACAAGAGTTATCTCATAGCAATTTTATGCCAAGCTTTACTCCAACGTCCTTAATAAGCGGTTACACCCTTTAATATCTCTTTTATATATGGGACCTTTTATTGTAATGCTAACTTTGCGAAGCTAACTTTATTCAGCTGGGAGTCACTAGCCTACATTTGGAAAAATATAATAATGTACAAAAATGAATATTTGAAACAGCACTTGGAAGCATAAAAGCAGGTCGACCATCTTGACTTAGTATTATCTTTGGAAATGCTCGGAAGTCCCGCCTACACAACCTGCCGGCTGAAGGATAAAAATGGATATCAGTTGCCATGACAACGAAACTGCCTCTTGCACAAGAATAGATTACTGCCTCTCTTCTTTGTGCAACCAGAGATAATAAGCCTCTATTAGCCCCAGCTTCTGCCTGTCACGTAATCATATTTTTTCCTTCACATGTGAGACTTTTGCTCTGAGGATTGCATTTGAGTCACAGAGCCAAGCATCTGGTGGATGAGCCTCTATTACCTCTAATAGCTCCCAAAATGGTTTTACCCAGAAGTCGGTTATTTACATTTCAACCTTTAAAAGCTATGGAAAAATCAAAATTAAAGGAACACTTTGAAAACACATCAGATCTCAATGAGAAAAGAAATCATGCTGGATATCTATACGGATATGGACTGGGTAATGTGTTAGGAACGAAAGGATGCCACATCGTTTGATGGAAATGAAAATTATCAACCTACAAAGGGCTGAATTCAAAGACACCCCCGAAAATCAAAGTGAAAAAATGATGCAGCAGGCTAGTCCATTTAGCTGAAATGTCATTGCAGCAACTCAAAATGCTACTCAGTAGTTTGTATGGCCCCCACGTGCTTGTATGCATTCCTGACAACGTCGGGGCTCCTAATGAGACGACGGATGGTGTCCTGGGGTATCTCCTCCCAGATCTGGACCAGGGCATCACTGAGCTCCTGTACAGTCTGAGGTGCAACCTGGCGGCGTCGGATGGACCGAAACATAATGTCCCAGAGGTTTTCTATTGGATGTAGGTCAGGCGAGCGTGGGGGCCAGTCAATGGTATCAGTTCCTTCATCCTCCAGGAACTGCCTGCATACTCTCGCCACATGAGGACGGGCATTGTCGTGCACCAGGACGAACCCAGGACCCACTGCACCAGCGTAGGGTCTGACAATGGGTCCAAGGATTTCATCCCGATACCTAATGGCAATCAGGGTATCGTTGTCTGGCCTGTAGAGGTCTGTGCGTCCCTCCATGGCTATGCCTCCCCAGACCATCACTGACCCACCAAACCAGTCATGCTGAATGGTGTTACAGGCAGCATAACGTTCTCCACGGCTTCTCCAGACCCTTTCACGTCTGTCACATGTGCTCAGGGTGAACCTGCTCTCATCTGTGAAAAGCACAGGGCGCCAGTGGAGGACCTGCCAATTCTGGTGTTCTATGGCAAATGCCAATCAAGCTCCACGGTGCCGGGCAGTGAGCACAGGGCCCACCAGAGGACGTCGGGCCCTCAGGCCACCCTCATGAAGTCTGTTTCTAATTGTTTGGTCAGAGACATTCACACCAGTGGCCTGCTGGAGGTCATTTTGTAGGGCTC
>JAVQJV010050039.1:0-11390 GCA_036024995.1 Gadopsis bispinosus | reverse complement strand
ATTCAATTTACAGTGAAATTATCATATTTGAAAAGCATTAACAGGACAGTGGTTGACATTTTTTACTTGAAAAAAACCAGTTCAAATCACAATCCAAAACTTTCTCTTAATAATTATTTGTTTGTTTCTCTACTGTTTGTATTTAGGCTGACTAAATAAAACTTTTGAGGAAGTTTAAGGGACAATCAAGAGTTTAAGAAAAACTCCTTACATAAGTCAGCCACCAGGGTCTGAAGTGCATTATACTAATAAAACACTGCAGATGGTGGAAGTATATGAAGGTGACCTCAACATTTGCAGCCACACAGATACACAAGCAAGTTTACATAAATCCAAGTCTACTGTGTGTGTGCGCATGTGTTAAAGACAATAGAAGATGCTGATAGTTGAAGGACAGGCTCATCAGCCACAGGGTCCCAGAGAGGGGGATAAGGGAGAAGAGGAGGCCAGGATGGGCCAGAGGAGAGTGGATGAGACAAAGGGAGACGAGAGAGGTGGAACCCAGGTCCATGCCCAGGAATAACTCACAGGAGCTACCAGGCCCCCTGCCCAGCCTGCGAGGTGAGAGACCTTAGTGTTGGACCCCAGCCAGCTTAGTGGGGTTCCTGCTCAGACACACGGCTGTAACGGAGGCCAGGGATTGAGCTGTAGAGAGATGACAGTGTGTGTGTGTGTGTGTGTGTTTGTGCTAGGATATGAATGTGAGTGTGTATCCTTCACCCTGGCAGACGAGGTGTTGGCAGAACATCCCAACCCACTCTGTCTCCGAGGGCCACAAAGTCCTGCTATCCTTCCTCACTCATTTGTTAACCTGCCTCTCTTCTTTGCATCGCCCTCGCTCACATGCTGAGAGAAGCTACTTTATATATGACCAGTGCCGTTCAAAATCACCTCCCTACTTTAGTGCTGCCCTCTGGCCATCATGGCAATGAGACAACCCAAAAAAGGGGAACGGTGGTAGTATGCCTCACAAGTTCTACAACTTCTAGCATGGATCTAAGAGAGCTGCTGCACAGACAAATGCAGGCGCAGAAAGCCTGACCAGCACAGAGACACACAGGCAGGTGAGCTGCACGCTCTCAGGTGAGCTGTGATGTCAAAGTGAAATGTGCTGGATCATGAGCTTAATGAACAATAAAAACAAGTGGATATTTTTGACATGGGTTAAATATAGATTCATGTTTGGCCATGTGGCCCTGTGGCCCTGTCATGAATGCACTATTTGATTAGCTTCAGGAAACTCTTGAGGTGTGTAGAGTGGTGCAATTTACTCAAGTACTGTACTTAAGGACACATTCTCCGGTACTTCTACTTTACTTTATACTTCTGCTTCATGCGTGTCAGAGGGAAAAATTGCTCCTTTTACTCCACTACGTTACATCATTTTACAGATTCACATTTTACACACAAAACATTATGGGCTGATGCAATGTTATAGAGTACATAGAATATAGATAAATACCACGTAGAATAGTTAAACTAGCTCCATCTTAAAGATTAGCCGATTAAATGATTAGTCGATTGACAGAAAATAATTTTGATAACCAAATAATCACTTTAGTATTTTAATTTCTGAAGCAAAAATGCCAAACATTTGCTGGTTTCAGCTGGTTAAATGTGGGGATGTGAGGCGTTACTTTGTCATATATGATAGTAAACTGAATACCTTTTAGTTTTGGACTGTTGGTCCAATTAAACAAGACATTTGAAGACGTCACCTTGAGCTGTGGAAATTTAGAGCATGCATTTTTCACTGCCGTCTGACAATTTGAAAGACAAAACAGTTCATTGATGAATTTAGAAAATTGTCAGAAGATTAATTGATAATGAAAGAAATTCTTAAACGCAGCACTACATAAATGCACCAGTAATTCTAATCCACTCACACACATTTTCAATGCATTATGAGTACTTTTACTTTATACTTTAAGTACACTTTGCTTATGATAATTGCAAACCTGAGTAACGTTTCCAAAGCAGGACTTGTAATGGAGTGTTTTCAAGGTGTGGTATTTCTACTCTTGCTTAAGTAAAGGGGCTTGAATACTTCGTCCATCACAGCCAGATCAACAGACTGAAGAGGACAGAGCCACAGAATCTCAGCTGAGGTTAGAAAACAACTCCCAACAGACAACAGAGAAGAAAAAAGTAGAGCATAACAATTTTAAATATAACTTTAAGACCCATATAAAGAAAATGTAAAATTTCACTTAAAAATAGGTCTCTGCCAATGATAAAACTAAACCTACTCTCTTGGCAGCAACACCTACAATTTATGATGCTAAGAAGCAACTTACATGTTAAGTTATTTTTATTTATATAGCCCAAAATCACAAATTAGCCTCAAAGGGCTTTAAAATGTGTACATCATATGACATCTTCTACCCTTAAACTCTCTTCTGAATAAGGGAAAAAAATATATATATATTGTGCAAGGACAAAAAAAGAAGACACGTCCTCTAAGTAACCTCATCTGCCATCTCCCCCATCTGATTATTAATACTGTTGAACATTTACAAAGGTTCTTCTGCTCCAAACTTTGTGCAAAATCATCGATTTTTTGATTTTCACACTCTCCTGTGTGGCATCATCTGAAGGGCACCTTCCCTGGACTTGAGTGAGCGATGGTGTCCTTGAGCTTGTGTGCGTTTTTTTATGAGTGTGTCATACACATGGATTGGCATCTTTCCCCTTACTGCTGGCAACCCTTCAGCATGTTAGGGGAATGGACGGGGGTGCCACTGGAGAATGATAAAGTAGTCGCAAGACAGGTCAGTACATTCATTAACACCATAGCAATATTTGTTAATAAATACAGCTTGCTTTGGCAAGGACTTGGCAAAGTAGAATCTCATGTACATCTGCATGTTGTTCAGAGGCCATCCTCTTGAAGTACATGTTGGAGGGTTAGCTTCTGCATTATTTTGATGGTTGAAAATAAAAATTTGTATTATTCAGGCATCTTTAAATAATACAGTTACTTAAATAGAAATCTGTACATTTGTTTCTGTGAACTGGTGCCGAGGGCTCGGCTTCACCAGGGGTGAGCATGAGCAAAGGCACAGTTTATGGGATTTCTAAAGGAGGCGTCCAAGAGCTTCACACAATCACCAAGACAGCACTGAGAGGCAGGAGCGAGGAGAGAAAGAGGGAGGGAGCAAAGGAGGAAGATAGAAACAGTCAGGCACTCGGACAGCAGGTGAGTGTGTGAAGGCAGGGCATGACAGATGCTTCTGTCAGCGTTCCAACAGTCGCCGCTTTGTGGGAGCAGCGCAGATGCCTCCTCCCCCTCTCCCTCCATGCCTTCCTTCCCTCTCATCAGTCCACCCCCCCCTCCCCTTTTTTCTCTCGACAGGCAGTGATGTGGGGATAACAAGACAGGAGCAGTCCTCTCAGCAGTAAAGTGACCACACTGGCACAGTACTACATGTGGACGGGGGAGAGGGTGAGGTGATGGAGAGGTCCAGGCCTGCGCCCAAGGCTTGAGGAGGTCTCAGCAGCAGTGGGGGTGTAAGTTATAAATGTGAGGGTCAGTGCGTGAGGACAGGGGAAGGGCTCTCTCTCAGAGCTGTAGGAACCAGCTGAGACATGGGGTCCATGGCGGTCTTGCCTGTGAGGAAAGCAGATGTTTTCACTCGGGGGTGTGCCAAGTTTGCAGAGCAACCTTCAGCTGCTTGGAGGTCAGGTCTTAATAAGGGGGCTGGGCACGGGACATTTCGGAGGCAAATGCTTCAACTTTGATACAACAACATATTAATTATGACGGTAGACCATAGGGCAGAGGGTTGTAACGGAACATCCCACCCCACTGGTTTGGAGCCTCCATCAGGCTGACATTAGCCAAGGCTGGCTGGCAGAGCTAATGCTGTCCCAGCACTAGCCCTCTTTTTCAACCAGACCTCACTGATGTAGAGGCAGCAATCTGGACTGGTTTAAGCACAACTGGCTACTGTTTGAGGCTTATTTGCATTAGAATCCAAACCTTAGTGTTTAAAGCTCTATTAAAGCTTCCCTAACCAATATTTCCAGTCAGCAATGGATCAGATGACTATATATAATGTGAATTATGAACCGACTGCATTTCTCCTCAGGTACATAAAGCTTTTCAGTGCGTTTCGTTGTTTTGATTTTACCGCCCCTAAACTTTGTTGTTTTGGTTTATTCTCACGGCTCTTATTTACATTGATTTCATGCGCAGCAGACAGCAGTTTTCAATAAAAAGAAAATAAATCAACTCTGATAAACCCACTTTATGTTACCTGCCTAGCACCAGCGGGGCCAGACAAAGTTCACGGCTCAAGCTGGTGAACACGGCGCCGCATTTAGCCACTAAAAGCCAGACGATTTCCTAAGGGGGGTTGGTAGAGACCAAAAACTAAAAGCTAAAAGCAAAGTCAATATTGGACTTCCATTCACACCGTTCCCAGAAACACAATTTCAATCAAATGATAATGTTGCTCCGTACCTTCTGGATGTGTAAATAGGCAGCTGTTATCACTAACATGATATTCAGAAGAACTTTATAAGGTGATAATATGTCAACTTTGTGTTTACAGCTTGTTATGCTGCCCCCAAGTTGCAAAAGAAAATCAATTATTGCAGGTTTACGCACACACGTGTTTTTTTTACCTACGTTACCTTATTGTTTTGGTCAGTCTGAGAACTCCAATTAAAATGGCTTTTACCAAACCCTGCATGCAAATTGTGGGAACCAGTTCCAGCAAACAAGCTGCCACAAGCCAACTATATGATGCATGCGCTGCATGAAATGGCAGAGAGCCAAAGTGAATGAATATCTGGTGAAGAAAGTCGAACATCCAAAAGCCAAAGCGACCCAGATAATTTTTTTCAGGAGCTAAAAAGTGAGTGAATATTGAGCTGATGTTCGACAGGTGGTGAGAAAGAGGAGTGGGATGCTGTTGTTGCTCTGTTACTGCTTAATAAGTTAAGTAACTGTTTACTGTCACGTTGTCCAAAAGCATTTGACTATGTTTCTCTAAATTTGCCAACATCTTCTTCAGTTCTGCTGTTGTACTACGTGCGTTGACAAAAGGACATTTTGAAAAGCTGTGAGGCTGCATGAAATAGGACAATTAGTTTCATCATGGAGCCACAACGATTACACAAAAAAAGTGATCCTAAGACTTTATCACTTCCCAGCCCGATGAGTTAAGAAGGGAGTTTCACCTCATCTCAACCTTTGCATTGATTTTTGAGAGAGTGGGAGATCTGGGGATTACTTTGGAGAGCAGCAATGAAGACCCAGCTTATTGGGTCTTTTTTGTATTTGGCAAATGGGCTTGACAAAGATGGAGGAGACAAAATCTAGGGCTTACAGCTGCGGCACCCAATCGGGGGAACTTGAAAGCAGCGCTGGGATGGGAAGCTGGGAGAGAGGGTTCCTCATTTAGGAGTGGTGCATTTGGACAGGGGGCATGGGGAAATGCTTAAAGTAAACCACAGAGGCCGTAACAATCGTCAAGGAATTGAGACGTTTTAAACCTTTAACGGGGGACTGTGATCAAAGCGGCAGCGGATCCTCACTTGAGTGTGAAAGCGGAACCGGGAGGAACAGAGGGGATTGTGGGGGATCACGGCAGGTTGAAAACGTAAAATCAGCACATTAGATTTATAAGGGCGTCAGAATATAGGATGATCGGGGGATCATTGGACCCATGGGGAACCAAAGAGAATCCAGTACGTACCAAGCTGAGCGGAGGAAAAATGAGGCCATTGCTGACAGAAAGCCTCCCTTATCAAAGATGCAGCTAGAGTGGGAATAATGTTGCTCAATTCCCATAGAAAATAACTTCATACACCGGTCTGGCTTGAAAACTGTAAAAGTATCTTTAAGCATATGATGACATTTGCACATAAATCTAATGCCACCGCGTACTTTCCTGCTGAGTCAAATTACAAATGAGCAGCTTTCATCATATCAAACTTTTCTCGCTCAAGTTCAGATGCAAAGTCATTTCCATCCATTTCAAGTTATATATATATATTTATAGAGAGAGACAGAGAGAGAGAGAGAGAGAGAGAGACCTACATAACAGTTGATCCTTAAACCTATATGCCATATTCTATGATCTGATGCCTACCAGGTCCAGGTATGGACCTCACGTCTCCTTCCCCTTTTTAACCCCACCTCAAACAGAGCACAAATTAGTCAGCCCCCCTCTTGCTGCAGTCTCTCCCAGTCGCAGGGCTAATTCAGAGGAGCACTAGCCTTGGGTAGCAGGGGTTCTCGCTATGCTGAATTATAAATCAAAGAGCACTTACATGAAACCACTTGCTAATTACATGTTCACTTCTCTCCCTCTTCTCTTTACCATGTCACTTTATGCAGGCTATGATCACTGGGAGGTAGTGGAAGGTACAGAAACCCATAACTGGCTTTGGGATAATCATGCCTAAGTAACCGGGCGAAGATGATAGCAATTATTTTTCTGTGATTAACATGTGCTACACTGATGTTAATGCCCACCACTTTCTCACACTTTGGGCTCTGTCCTTGATGTGTTCTCCCCAGCTAATACACCCAGAATAGAGGACGAACTGAGCTCTTGCTTCTCATCTCTTCTGTACCTTCAGCTTAAGATATTTTTATCTGCAAAATCCCTCCTCTCCTGCACTGTATTTGTGACTTCCTCATCCCTTTCATGTCCTCTGAGTGTCATTCTCCACCCCCGCCCCCGTCTGCAAGGCAAACCAATTTATCACCGGCCAAAGGAGGGCCTTCACTTTGTCTGTATTCGTGGCTCTCCCTCCATAAGCTGCTCTCCTAATGAAAGGGGGTGCTGCGTCCCGGCCAGTCCACGGAGACTTGAGGGGGCAAGAAGTCCAGTTCCAAGCCCAACTTGGGGAAGTAATTACCCCTCTGGTGGACTGCTGAGAGGAGACTCTCCAGTCGGCCAGAGCAACTCTAACACCGTGTGTGGACTTTCACTTATGGGCCCTGTGGCCTGGCCCCCATCGTTAGGGAGGCCCTGAAGCTGGATGTCATATGACCCGGACGGGGGTGATGCAAAGGGGTCGACTCAGCACGCCTTGGCCCGGCTAGCTGGTATTGGCGAAAGGATCGGAGGACTGGTGCCAAACTCAGCAGAGGAGAAGAGAAAATGGGGAGATGGAAGAGGAGGGGCCTTGACAGGAAGAGGAATGAACTGTCAGGAAGATATAAATAATGAGTGGAAAGCGGGCAGCGGGTGACCCGCGGCAGGGCTACCTCGTAGGGACAGTGACCGGCTGACCTCCAGGCTGGCTCTCACGGGGGCCACCCACTGGTCACCCACTTCTACAGTCACATCACACGAGAGGCTGAGTGTGGATGCCCAACATGACGGACTACACAGAAGCAGAGATCATGGTCACCAGCAGATGGCCTTTAAAGAAGAAATCCAGCGTTGATGAGCTCTGGCCAGAGGAGGAGCGTTAGGTCAAGGAATTGGAGCACAGACACACATTTTTAATTCAATTTGTGGTTCATATTTCACAAACCACTTTGATAGGCTTATGAGGACTTAGTCAATTCTTGCGAGTGATGAATGTAGCTAAGTACATTTGAGTACTGAATTTAAGTTCCAATGAGTGCTTCCGCTGTATGCCACTTTACTTTCAGCATTACAGAATTTTACATACAAAACATATGAGTTTATGATGTATTGTTATACATTCAACCACCTGACAGTGTACGAAATTAGCTCCAACTCAACCAACTACAGCAGTAAAATGCTGTTTATACATTAATACACCAAAATTAATGATACACAGTTTTGATCCACATTGATACTTTATGTACATTTTTCAGATGCAGAAATATTTCCCTACTTTTACTTAAGTCACATTTTCAATGCAGGGCGTTACTTATAATGGAGTATTTTTAAATTCCAGTATTGCTACTTTTACTAAAACAGATCATCTGAATACATCAATTGCCTCCTACTAATTTATTATTTAAAAATGATCCTCTGAATGGAACATGATTTCTTTTATTGTTTAGTATATCTCCTTTTGATTTCAAAATAAGTCAAAATAATTCATTTCCAATATTCTCTACACCGAGAGAATGCCCAAAATCAGAACTCCTCAGATGAAAAATGACAGACTTCATGCAAACGATAACCTGATGTTTCTGGAACAGAGAGTCCATGAATTTAAGAGCTAACTTATCCTGAAAAAACTCACTCTGGCTGTTTTTTTCTCCATCCTGTACTTTTTTCGTCATGAATCAGTGTCTGAGTTTCTAATGTAATTTATTTCACTGAGATGCCTGGGATGCCCATCATTCTCTCTATCTGTTCCTGGTGGTATTGATCCTCCTCACTCACCAATTTGAGATCTGCCTCCACAGGAGCTGTTGCATCCATATCTGCACCACTGGACCAAACCCAGCATCTGTCCAGCCACAACAGCACTTCTTCGCTGATGGTATCAAATGAATTGTATTCTGGACTTGACTCTGTGGTCTCTAAACCACACTCAATTGATGAATAAAATGAACTTCACATTCACTTGTTACATTCTCCCATTAATGTGTTACACCATCTCCTAAAATGACGCAGTGCAATGTTACTGACATATGATATGTCACAGTCCCTTACAAAGAAAGACGTTCTGAATAACTGTTCATTCTGAATAACTGCGGTATCTCACTTACTATGTCTAAACTTTGTTTTATTACTTTAAATATGGTATATTCTGAAGTGGGTGCATTTAGCCTGTTGGCAAATAATGTTTCTTTTTTGTGATGATGGTATATGATGATGGTATATTTGTTACATCTACATATTGTTGCTATTATTTCTGATACGTAATTATTTTTCTTGTCTAATTGTCTGTGTTGCTTTGCTTTGATTATATTGTTTCATGACCTTCAGTCAACCCAATAAACCTTTTATATCATAAGTCTGGTGATTTTCTGTATTTTTGCACTGCAATAACAAATCCCAAGAAAACACCAAAACCAACAATGAATTCATCCTATGAATGAGTATTGTCTGTGTAGTTAAAGTCTTATATATCTTGTTCCTCTGTGCAATAAAAAAAAAATTAAAAGCACATTAAAGCACTGGGTGACATGTTCCTTTTGAATCAATCTCATGTACACCATCCTGATACTGTAAATACTTATGTGAGCATCAAATGGGTATTAATCCGCAGCTGAAAATAGTCCCCAACAAATACACTATTTTCTCCTGTTTGAGTAACATTTAATCAAAAGTACAGTGCCCAACTGTTTTAGGTATTACTGAATCTTTAAAAAAAAGTATTATATTCTTATGACATATTTTATAAGATTTCAATGAATTGGCTTCGGGTGGAGAGAAGCAGAAATGCCAGGAAACGGAGAGACGGACAAATTCATACTTGGTTTTGGTATTTTCATGATATTTGTTAACAATAACAAAAGTATAGAATGTTGCCGCCCTTATCCTTTAACATCTAGCCCACTGTCATATAGATTTTCTTTCTTTTTTGTGTATAAATGTCTTGGGTAAATTTTATTTCTGAATATTGTCACTATTATTGTTTAAATCCTTAATATTCATCCATGTTACTTCCTTTCCTTTGTTTCAAAACTTTTCTTAAGCATTAAAGCCAATTGAATTTGATAGGATGTCGCCTCACATTTGGATTGCTCTCCTACCTTTAAAAAAAAGAAATCTCTTTTGTAAGTTTCCTGACATTTCATTCACTGAAAAAGAACATGTCAGCAAAGAAGCAATTTAGGGGAACAGGCTGATTAATTAAATTTGAATGGTCACGGTGAGTAATCTGATTTCCTGTTGGATCAATGAAAGAGGATCCTGGAGAATTGTAGCATTAGTTTGGCTCACATTCATAGTCTTGATTAGACTGTTATTTGTGGTCTGAAGGGGGCCCGTGGGAAACAGTGGCTCACTACTTTAAGAAAAGGTGACCCAGTTGAGAAGTTTATGATTGGATGTGTGTGTGTGTGTGCGTGTGAGAGAGAGTGTGTATGTGAATGGGGGCTCTGTGCACTCCTCCAAACACATCTTTGCCCAAGGCAGTCATATGAACCCTATCCCATAATAGTCAGGGTTCTGCCCTGAGGAGAGGTGACAGCAGGCCAGGCTGGAGTCGTCATGGCGATGGCCCATGTGGAAAGTCGATACTTGGTGAGAAGGGGAATTGAGGGGAGGCAGCAGAGCAAGGGTTGAAGGAAGAGCGGATCAATTTTGCTGTTTGATCTCGCACAGGCTCTGAATAAATGTATATTTTAAGACGTCTTTTTCTCTCTCTCTCTCTCTCTCTCTCTCTGTGCAAACATTGACATTCTTCATGTTGATTCTTGACTTTTGTGGATAGAGACTTGATTTTATCCAACATCTTGGACTGGTTATTCCTGCAGTGGTTTTCCTGTACTTCTGCAGCCGGGCTAAGGTGGCTGTGAATGGGCAGGGCACTGAAGGCTGTGGCTACGACGCAGGCATGCTCCTCTTGGCCCGCTGCTGCACAAACACAGACGGCAGCTATTCTGGCCAACATCCACCACCACCACCACCACCACCACAGACACACACGAACATGCCTCTTCATGACGTCCACACCCAGCCAAAGTCATCTGGACCCACACTAGACTGCTATCAAATTCTCTCCATCAGTGACTCCTTCGCTCCCGACCACACAGTCATAGATACTCTAAGGCACATTGTTTTTGGTGTGAACACTTACTTTACCTACTTCTGTGTTTCTTCAATGATGCAAGAATGACGCAAAATGCTCCAACACTTGGACAGCAGTGCCAAATACCAATGCACAAATGGTAAACAGTGTTGCGTTGGGTTGCGTTTGGCTCCGGCATTGCTATCAGACAAATTGTATGAATGTTGATGTTACACTAAAATACAAAAGGCCTCTTGTCCTTTTCACTTTCAGTATGGATGGTCTGAGGACAGAGGCATTTGGTTGTATTAGCTGTCACAAATGAATAATGAATATCAATATTGGTGGTCATGTGTATCAGCTCCATTGAAAGGGTCACTACAAGCTTAGATTTACGTTCATACTTTTCCTGTCTGGGCATTAAATGGTACGTTTTTAATTCATAAAGACATTCATGGCCTATGGGCCAAGGGTCTGGGAGGATTTAGCCCATTTACAGCCCTCACTTTCTCCTCGTACTACATGGCTATCCATCCTATATATCCCTGCAGTCTTTCTTGTCCTTGATTTGGTTTAAATAACAGGCACTGCTGCCATATTTATGATTTTATCTAATTTCACATTGCTGGATTAAAGTGTTTCAAGGTTGGACAGATTGGAAATAAAGAGGGATTTGAGCGAGAGTGAACGAATAATGCTGAATGGACATTTGTCTAAATTATTTATTGTCTCTATGATATTAAAGCTATGTGGTGATTAGC
>JAVQJV010050034.1:0-42090 GCA_036024995.1 Gadopsis bispinosus | reverse complement strand
CTCCCCCCCTCTCTCTCCCTCTCCCTCCCTCCCGCCCTCCCTCCCTCTCTCTGGAAACATGTTGCCGCTCGCTCGCTCACTAACAGGCAGTAATGGATGATCAGCTGGCCTGACAGCTGCACGGCTGCCGGCAGCTTTCACTTCAGAGCAGCAGGAAGCTCGTCAGTTTGCGTTTAGCGCACGGTGGGGAACCCTGTTGTTGCAGCAACACACACAGCTCTGTTTTACCTCCTCGTAACATGAGCTGAAATTAGTGGAATCTCTGGAAGCTCTTCTGGAGCTGAACATCCTCTTCTTCCTCTTGCTCTTCCAAACCATAATTGTTGCTTTGTGTTCAACAGGAACAGGTTGAAATGTGTTGTATATTAGTTATTAGAAAGAAATTCAGCATCTGAAATGTGTTTTATTGTGTTTTAACAGAGACTAACGCCCCTTAATGCGGCAGATATCTTTGAATTAGTTTCTGTTCCAGGCCGACCCCGATCAGACAGCTTAGCACGTTAGCATGCTATCATTTGCTAATTAAGACTAAACACAAAGGACAGCTGAGGCTGATGGGAATGTCGTCAGTTCTGCAGGTATTTTGGTCATAAACCAAAACCAAAAGTTAAATTCTGACCTGGTGATGGCGCTAGATGAAACGTTAAAGGCTCATCAAAGTCTAGGATTCATCCTGAGGGGAGCATGAACGTCTGTCTGGCACCGACGTCCCTGTAGCCGCGCAGCTAGCAGCTAGCAGCTAAAGGGTCTCCATCCGTCAAAGAGTTGATGAAAGCTGCTCGTACAGAACATTTTAATTTGGGTATTACAGCAAAGACGATGTGTAAGTGACACCCAGAGGAGGTTGTTTGTGTAACTGCTGTCTCTCGGTGTTTGTTTATTATGGGATGATTTGCTTCGGGAAGATATTTTAGAGGCAGACAGATTTGTCTCGTGGCTCACCATCTCGTCCTTTACACCGCCGTTCTTTGTCACTCTGAAGCACTCCTTCCTGGCGTTATGTCACCGCCAATTACACCGAATGTGGCGTCACTGGCGGTGAGGGTCACCCGGGGCCCGCCGTCCTGTCCCACCACCGCCGACCGCCTTAATGAAAGCTGAGCGGTCGGGGCGGCGGAGAGCAGGCTTCTGTCCATCAGCCGGCCTGTCCAGCTCACCCCTCCCCCTCTTCTTCGGTGGTGCCTCTAACTCCCCCCCTTCCCTTCACGGCTGGACTCTATTAATATCCTCTGTCGGAGTGTTAATGTTGTAGAGGTCCAGTGAAGTGACACGCGTGGCAGCACGGCTGTAATTGCTAATCAGCGGACAGTTTTATCCCCCGCCACTCTCCCCCCCCTGCCTCTCTCCTTTTTCTGATCTCTCTTCTTTCTCCCATTTCGATCCCTCTCTCTCGCCTTCTCTTTGACCTTCTTGCTCGCTCGCTCTCTTTCTAACCTAATGAATCCGGCTCAAATGAAGTGTGGGCGTGCGGGCGGTCGCTCGGCCTAAACGGTGAGTCAGCCGCGGCTGATGTGCGTAGGAGAGAGAGAGTGAAAAAACGAGCCGGACAATTAAATAAGTGCTGATTTCCCTCCATCGCCTCTCTCTCTCCTCGCTGCTTTACGTCGAGCTCCTTTCAGCTCCGCTGCAGGTTCCTGATGTTGTTTTGGGGAGAGATCCGTCTTCTGGCCGCGAGCTCGTTATCTTCGCTCCACGGCCTCCGGAGGTCATTTAGCTCCGGTGTTCACAGAGCGCGGCAGCGAAGAATCCAGTGTTACACAGTGACTCAGACGCTCGCTCTGTACAATGTGTGGCCACAAGTGTGTGGACACCTCCAGCCCCATTCGTTTGGTGCTGATGTTAATGTGTCTCTCCTGTTTCGACATGACGCAAAGCAGCTCCATAAAGAAATCTACCTAGACCTCAGCACCTCTGGGATCAGGGTTAGTGAGGAGCTTCGGGTGTCCAGGATGGGTACATTTTAAAAACACTGCCGAGAGGCTATTTTATCTGTCGTCATGGCGACCATGAGGTAACCGGTAGAAATATGGCTTTCTATCTACCGCTGCAGCCTTTTGCAAGAGCTTCAGTTTGGATGCATTTAGTGAGATTTAGTTTCTGTCACAAAAGAAACAACAGAGGATGAATGAACATGTGTGAGTGTTGAACATGTGCTGCGTGTTTCCTGTCTGCAGGGCATGTTGCTGAAGAGAAGCGGTAAATCCCTCAACAAGGAGTGGAAGAAGAAGTATGTGACGCTGTGTGACAACGGACTGCTCACCTACCACCCCAGCCTGCATGTAAGACACACACACACACACACACACACACACACACACTAATTACAAACCCGCTCTGATTGCTTATTAGACTCCAGCACTCTGCCAGCCTGCACTGACCTCCATCTATCTGCTGCTCTTCATCTCCCTCCTGTGTGTGTGTGTGTGTGTGTGTGGCCATAACACACACACACACACACACACAGTGTAGCTGGAGTGTGTATTAATTAGGACTCGTCATCTGTTTGCCCACGTCGGCGTTGATGATGTGAATATCAGCTGTAATGTCTCTGCTAATTGCCCCGGCTCTCTGCCCTGTTGGCACAACATCCTGCCCCCCGACGCTGCTGTATTATCTCACACACACACACTTTCTGTGTCTCTCCTGATCCTGGATTTCTGCCTTGTGTCGATGCTTCCGACAGGTTTTCTTCACATATTCTTTGGTTTTTCATTAAATTTGGATAATCAATAATGTTTGTCCAGTCATCCAGTCCAGTGTTTAATCTGCAGTATGTGTCAGTTAATTTCATCGCAAGAGGAAATAACTAAAAATACCATAACTGCACCTGATGTGCACATCTTTCTGCTTTTCTCTGTTTTTATATTTTTTGTGAAGTGGATCATTTTGAGTTTTGGACAAAACAAGATATTTCTGACACTGCAGACAAACTGAGAGGACTTTGTGTTGAGGCACTAATTCATTTATGCACTTTGGGTTCAAGTCGCTCACCACAAGTTTGTTTTGGATTACGTCCTAAAGTTTGGACCTTTTTAACTCAAATTAAGGAGCAGAAACATTCAACTAACAATTATCATTTAATCTGTAGATTATTTTCTCCATTAATGGGTCACTTGTTTGGTCCCACAAGTGTCAGAAGATTTTAAAATAGCTTTAAATGTCATTGAGCAGAAAGTCCTCAACATTTAAGAAGCTGCAACCAATAAATGTTTGTTTATTCTGCCGATCAACTAATCAATTAATCAAGTGGATCAAATGTTTGTCCCCTAAATAACATGCGGAGGGTTGTTGGTTTGATTCCCTCGGCAGCCGGAGACGTTTCCACACTGCACACGTCCATCAGCGATTAGAGCAGCTGATGCAGTAAATTAGTGTTAAAACTCATCAGTTAACACATCAACACACATACACACACACACACACACACACCCTCCAGCTCCAAAAAGCCAGGTTTTCCTGAGCGCGCTGCATCTGCAGCTCAGGCGTCAATTATCGTGTTTGCGGAGGCTAATCGAATGAAACTCAATCAGCGCCGCTAATTGCTCCGACTATGTGCAAAGAAATCACATTAATGCCGCTAATTAAGTGGAGGGCGATAGAAGCGTCCTAATTGGTGGGAAAAAGTCTCCTCCAAAGTGAAGGAGACCGGGCCAGAAAGCATTAACATCACCGCAGAGACACGGCAGAGGTCACCTGGTGGCCACGCCCCCTGCAGGTGAACACTGCAGACGGACGCCGTGTGGACGTCCTGTTGGTTTAACACTTCTGACCTTTCAGCTGCGTCTCGTGACCTCAGGTGCTGTCACCTGAGCTGAGCGCTGAAACGTCGGTCAAAAAGATTTAAAATATGAACACAAACTAAACTTTAAGTAAAATGAGAAAATTATAATATTTAAAATCTTTATAAAGTGAGCAGTTATATTTCTGTATGTTCAGATATTTCAGGACGTCTCGCTGAAATAAAACAGACTGATTTAAAGGGGTGGAGAAAATATTAGAAACACCTGTATCATCTGCTGACTGCGTTAGCTTGAGCTAGCTGTAGCTAATAAACTGCTAACTGAGTGTTTGTATCTTTCATCCATTCCTCCATCACTTCCTGCAGAATGTTTCCTCTCCGAGCTCCTTCTTCTCCTCCTTTATCTCCCGCCGCCTCACGTCCATCCATCGTGTTTTCCAGACGCACTCGCTCTTTATGGATCCGTGTATTTCCCTCGCCGTCAGCAGTATTCAGCTCTCTGTTCGTGTTGCATTTGTCACTCTGACGCCGCCGTTTATGCATCCATTTATACCGACACACACACATTTACATACACACTCAAACAGCTATAAACACACACACACACACACACACACACACACCACCTGCTGTCGGCGTGTTTGGTCGATACACACATCCGTCCTGGACGTCACTGCGCGGCGTGGACGACCGGGCCGATGATGAAAGCTCCTCGATGCAAATGGAGACTCAATTACCTCGGTCAATCTGTCGGAGGGGAGTGTGTGTGTGTGTGTGTGGAGGGTTTACCCAGCAGGCCCCTGGCTCGAGGGCTCTCCGGTGGCTTGTTAAGGCGCCGTCGAGAGCACTTGGCTTTGAATTGGCCTTTTGTCAGCCGAGCTGCCAGAGAGAGGCGGGAAACTCAGAGAGAGAGAGAGAGAGAGAGAGAGAGAGAGAGAGAGCGTGCTGCAGTAATGCCATCTTTGTGAGGACCAATTAGAGCCTTCGAGAGCAGGAAAGTGAGGACGTTGTCTCCGGTCTGACGGTGATCTGAGAGCTGGTTTACCTTGTAAGTTTCAGGTTTAGGGGGAATGCATTGTGTCAGTGAGGTTTTTCTGTAAAACACTGAGTTTTAGTTCACTGATCGTTTGTTCTTCTGTACTTGTGAGGACCGTCACTGACAGAATGCTGCCCCCCGAAGCTGAACCTGCATCAAACCTCAAACCCAAACCATGTCGAAACCCTCAAACAGCCTCAACATACTCTCCTTTTCTGTCCTCACCGTCTTTAGAAAGAAAAACGTCCTCACTTTTCAATAATGTCTGTATATTTAAAAAATGTCCTGATTTTCGCTCTTCCGTCCAAACAGTACTGGTCCTCACAAAGGTAGCAGTACAGCAGCGGCGGGCTGTGCGAGCTTTGTTTGTCCTCGTCTCCTTCATGTTGAAGAGGAGGCCGACCTCCCACAATGCCCTGCTGCTCTCGGGTCAGCGCCGACACTCCACCCCGCTCAGAGGGACGGGTCCTCTCGTCCCTCATTAACACGTCCACTTCTCTATTCAGTCAGTCCTCTGATCCTCGGCGTCCGACAGCGGCCGCTCGTGATTTGGGCGTGTCGGCGAGCGGGCTGAGCCAATCAGAGACTGCGTGGTCCCACACTTCAGCTCCGCTTTGAGAGATTAGTGTGGCTTTGTTTGCGTTGTACGATTTAGGGATTTAGCTGCTTTATTATCCAGAGTAATCCCCCCCCCCCACGCACACTCTGTTGTGTTCATGTTCTTTTGTAAAAATCAAGGCTTTAGATGTTCCTGCGACTACATTTGTGTCTTAAATTTTCCAAAGTCTGTTGAGAAACGTATCCAATCATTCAGACTGTCCTCTGATTGGCCAATGGCTGCTTCTACTTCCTGCTTTGTTAGTTTTCATTTTTTATGACGTTTCCCGCCTAAAGGAGCCGGAGAAAGTCAGTTTAAATGGATGTGAAGCTGTAAAGATCTTTCAGCAGAAAGATCCGGACAAACCAGGTGTTCTCAGGACACTGCAGTAATCTGACCGGTGTCTCTCTCTCAGGACTACATGCAGAACGTCCACGGGAAGGAGATCGACCTGCTGAGGACCACGGTGAAGGTCCCGGGGAAGAGGCCGCCTCGGGCCGTGTCCACCTGCGCCGCCATGCCGAGTCCCAAAACCAACGGCCTGACGAAGGACATGAGCAGCATGCAACTGGGTCAGACCCCAGGTGAGGGGGGGCGGGGTTCACCTGACACCTTGTAGCTTGAATTAAACACAAGACATCACAGAGGTCTCCAGCTGGTGATATTATAACCCCAAAATCTGATTTGTGTATAGATGAAAACATCACATGTGGATTTGAAAATATAATATAATGAATACAATATAACAAGTAACATTAAATAAATGAATGTCATTTAAATCTGAAGCGTCTGTGATGTAGCGTCATGTTTGTCGTGAGTACGTTCGTTTTTTACTTGTTCCTGTAAATTGCTCCTCTTGATGCCATAAAGCCTTCGTCCTTCATGAGTCAATAACGGCTGAATATTCAAACAAGAGTTAAAAATAAAAATACCAAAACAGGTCAGTTCAGCCTCGAAACACAAAACGCTTCTTTCCACCTGAAGGAAGGCGTCGTAAAACAAAAGGCACATCTCACACACACACAGGGATCCAGGAGGCCCGAGCTAATAGCATGAATATTCAGTGAGCCGTACTCCATGTACTAATTATTGTCATGAATATTAATGCAATCAGAGTCCTGGCTCCACTCAGCCAGCTCCAAAAAATGAGCTGTAATGAGAGAAGGAGGGGGGGTGATTCACCCGGCTGTTGGACCACACAGCCTCTTACCAACTCGAGGGTTTGATTTAAGCAGCCAGCTTGTAGGAAGCTGCCTCTTATGATCCTGTGTGTGTGTGTTGCACAAATCAAAGAAAACACACACTAATCTTAACATTTAGTTTCATTTATCAAAAGATGAGTGTGCTGACATAAGAGAGAGGCTCCTCCAGCGGGCAGAGACGATGACCGTTTCCTGTTTCGTCTCTTTACTTCCTGTTGCTGGGATGATGATGCGTTTTTGTAGTCCAACCAGGACGTTGGCATCGCCGTTTATGACGCTGAGACGTTTTGTTCAGCAGGATAATCGCTTCTTTTTGCAGTAAAAACCCAACGAGGCTGCGAAGGAGGACGAGTTTAACGTCTCCGACAGCCTGTAGTCTCATTTAGCCACTTGTCGTGGCGTCCGTCCTCCTCTCAGACCAGTGTGTTAAACCTGACTTCCTCCCACAGGTTTGGTGACCAGCAGCTCGTCGGTGTCTCAGATGGCGAGCGGCGTCAGCCTGGTGTCTTTCAACAGCCGAGGTCTGGAGGGGATGCACCAGCGCTCCTACTCCGTCTCCAGCGCCGACCAGTGGACCGACGCCACCGTCATCGCCAACTCCGGAGTCAGCACAGGTAAATATAAAGAAACGGCCTTTTAAATCCAGCTTTGGGAACTGTTCTCCAGCTTCAAACAAAGCATGAAATCATAATAGTTTGAAGCAACGCACTGTAAACACAGGCTGGACCACCTGACCAGGTCCACACACGCAGCTCCACTGCAGCCTGCTGGGCTTCAGAAGGCCCCAGTGCGCAGCTCCGCGGGGGAGCCCATCATTCGTCTCCCATTGATCCACCTGCCAGACCGCTAATGCTGCCGTAACTGTTCGTCCAGCTAATGGCCACTGACTGTGTGTGTGTTATTATTTATATGTGTGTGTGAGACTTGTTAAGTGCCAGTATTACCTTATCCAAGACATTAGCGCGCACACACACAGCGAGATGCTAAGACTGGCAGCTGTCAGGCCGCGTGTGTGTGTTGCCGTGACGATAAGCTTGACTGACGGCTCTGTCGCCAGTGTTGTGCCCCCCAGCCTTCCTCAAATAACGTTTAAAGCTGTGAAATGCTTTCAATGGATTTCACACACACTCTCACTCTCACTCTCACACACACACACACACACACACACACACGGTTTAAAACAGCTCTGTTGACAGAAGCAATGCAGCATCGACCTTCAATAAAAAAGCGTGATTTCATTGAATGTAGTGATCAGAGCACGAAGCTGCTGCGTGTCACCTGACAGCGAACAGGTTGTGTGCTTCTGATTGGTCAGCGGTCAGAACAGTCGGAGCAGCTGGTGTCCAAACTGTTGACGAGGGAAAACAACAACCAGGAGAGAGGAGCAGAGAGGGGGATGGAGGGAAAGTGAAGCAGGAGGAGGAAGTCTTGAGGCTCAGGGTGGGGGCGGCGTGGAAGGAGCGCGGCGTGCAGATGGGACGGCCGTTAATCCACGGCAGTTAATTGCACTCTCGGGGATGGCATCTTGTCAGCAGAGATAAGTTGTCACATTTTCCACTTGAGCTGAGACTAAACGATTGTAAAGTAAGTTATGGCCGTCCTTGGGGCTGTCTGCCGTCCGGGGGACGCGGCGCCCAGCGAGTGTGTGTGTGTGTGTGTGTGTGTGTGTGTGTGTGTGTGTGTGTGTAGATGGAAACACACACACACGGTGTCGCCGCCGTGCTGTGATATTGATGGAAGCTGAATGTTATTTTATTCCGCCGCTAGTCACAGCTGTCAGCGGCTGCCGTGACTCCACCCCCCCATGTTCCAGACCTGCATGTGGACCCGAACATTGGTGGGAATCCTTTAGGGTTCATCAACTCTGATCCTGGTTCTGCTTAATGATTCTGGTTCTGTTCGTCCATAGACCCGATCAGGGTTTCAAAACAAAGACAGATACCATCAATAAGACACTCAGCGTGCAGGAGTTCGCTAATCCGCTTCATTTTCTTACCATTTCAGCAGACTGACGGACACGAAGATCATCTGCTGTTTGTACAGAGACAGTCTCTCTGTCATCGTAGGGCTTTTATTGTGAAGAAGACTCCACTTCCTGTAGCTTTAGTCAAACCACTGCACACAAATGCAATAAAGATATTATATACTCAAGAATACCTGTACTTTAAAATATCTTTATACTTCCAAATATATTTATCCTTGTATACCTTCAAATATCTGCAGATTTGTGTACTTGCAGGTGTGTTTATATACACACACACAGTTGTACAACAGTAGAAGAAGAAGGTTCAGCGTTTCCCCTGCAGCCGGTCAACAGGCGCAGTCATGTGATCTCTGCACGGAGCTGATCAACGCCTGTTGTGTTTGTTGGACTCTGCAGATACGGGCCTGGGGGACTCGGTCTGCTCCAGTCCCAGCGTCTCCAGCACCACCAGTCCCAAGATGGAGCCGCCGCCGTCGCCGCACGCCAACCGCAAGAAGCACAGGCGGAAGAAGAGCACCAGCAACTTCAAAGCCGACGGCCTCTCTGGTACTGCGGAAGGTAACACCATCTCCCCCCCTCCGCCTCACACTTTCTCCGCCCGGGTCTGGCAGCTAAACCCCCCCTCCCCCCCATATATTCTGCATACTTACAAATACTTGTAACTATACACACGTTTACTTTTTTACTGTGTTTATATACTGAAAACAGTAAATGTTTCGTAGAGATGTCTCTTCTTTCTTTCCTTTAAAAACGTCTATTGGCTGTATTCCAGATTTAAGATAGTCACAGTTTGCGCTGCAGCCCGGGCGGGGAAACGCAGTCATGTGATGGTCTGAGACTCCTGACCTCTGCTGCTGCTGCTGCTGCGAGGGACGGATCTCTTCATCCTCTCATTCTGTCAGCCCTTCATCTCTTCATCCTGTTGGAGTCTTCTTCTTCTTGTGTCTCAGTGTGTAGCGTAGCCCACATCGCCGCGGTGCCTGTAGTTTGTGGGACCCTCGGTCTGAGTGACGTTGCAGGTGTGTTCATTTGGTTTTAACACCTGTGGAGTCGGGGTGGAGGCCTCTGAAGAGCTGGAGGTAGAAAACCTTCTGAAACCTACAGAATCAACCAATCAAAACTAGTTTCAAATGTTTTAAACGCTCTGGTTGAACAGATGTGGCAGCAGATGTGTAGTGTTGAGGCATCCAGCAGCTGCGTCTGCTTTCAGCTCTCCTTTCCTTCCTCCTCTCATCTCCTCTCCTCGTCTCCTCTCTTTTTCCACCCCTCTCTCTCTCTCTCTCGCTCCATCCTCTTGCTCTCATCTTTTTTATTTCTCTCTTCCCTGCCTGGTTTTATTATCTTCTCATTTTAGTTTTCGTCCTCGTTTTCTTTCCTCTTCTCTTATTTTCTCCATCCTTCTGTCCTCTCGTCATTCCTTTCCTTTCTCCCCCCTTCTTCTTCTCCTGTCTGTATTTTTTTCTTATGTTTTAATCAAATTCAATCTTCTTGTTTTTGACTCTTCTTTTTTCTCCCTCTCCTCTAATTTCTCTAATTCCTTTTCTTTCTCGTATTTTTCTCCCTTCCCTCCTCTTCTTCTCCTCTCGTCACTAAATTTTCATCTCCTTTCCCTCTTTTATTATCTTCTTATTTATCTTTTTTAATTTCCTTCCTCTGCTCCTCTTCTTCTATCTTTCTGTTTCTCGCTCCCACCTCCACCTCCCCTCCTCCTCCTTCTCTCCACTCATCACTGATTCTTTAACAGTCGGACTCCGTCAGGAGTGAATGGAGTTACTCCTCTTCCTCCCTGAGACCATTTTATTATCAAACACTCTTCCTTAGCCTTCGTCTTCGCCTCGCCCCTCTATTAGTCAGCCGGAGAGGCTTAAGTGAAATATTATAAATAATCCACCGTATTGAAATCTTTTATCAGCTGTGTCACTTTCATTATTCAATAAGCGATTAGTAACAGTCTTCCCAATTTAGCCATTAAGCACTGAGCGCGCTCGGTCGGCCGCCGGCTCGCCGCCTGTCACGCCGGGCGGGCAGGTGAAGTATCTCCGTGTCAGAGCGAAGCTCGGCGTAATTCATGAGGGGGAACCGCCCTCTGAGGCCGAGCTCCCCCAGGTAGGACCACACCAACACACAGCTGGCGTCCGTTCAGGAAGCTCTGCCTCCTCGTCTTCATCGCAGGCTGTGATGTTGGTGTTGAGTTCCTCCAGAGCCTCTTTCAGGCTCTAATGTTCCCGTTTCTACAACAGGTCCAACTGGTGGCACTCGAGTCCGGGTCTCTCTCCGCTCTGACTCGCTCCTCGGTATCTTGTATCAGTCTCATTACCGTTTTAGTACATAAAGAACATAATTAAATCCTATCATTGCACTTAAAAAGAATTTCTTTCTGAAACAATTAGCTGATCAACCAACTAAACCTGAGTCAGCAACAGTCGAAAGTGATTTGTCGGTTAAAAACAATCCTAATAAATATGAGGACTTGCTGCTTTTAGTCTGTTTTATATAATTAAAAACTGAAAAGGTGTTGGTCGGACAAAGCAACACTTTTAAGGCATCGCATTGAACTTTATTGATCAATAATTGCAGCCATACATGGAGGTGAATCTGAGCGCTACAGTCAGGTTAACCCCTGCTGATCACAGCCTCGACATCAGCTGCAGCTCACGTTAACTAGCTGCTGTTTGATGCCCTGCTTCATCCTGACAGTCCAGCTGCAGAACACACACACACACACACACACACACACACACACACACACAGCTTCGGGCGTTTGAAGTGGTCCCACACAGGTAACAGCAGGATCGATGAGCACATTCCTGGATGCGACGAGAGTTTTTGTGTTTGCGACTGCTTTGATTCCTCGACCAGCAAACTCCTGGTAACAAGCAGAGTGTGTGTGTGTGAGTGTGTAGCACTATAATTGCCCTCTCACACACACCGAGTGTCTCAGCTGAAGAGCTTCACTTATTCCGACAGTCGGCCATCGGTGCACCTGCAGCACGCCGCCTCTGACTGCTTCATTGTGCACACGAATTCCTTTAAAGTCGGGGGTTAATCAGGAAGATGGGCTCCGCTCGCCATCACGGGTCAGTTTGGGTCAGCGGTGGTCGAGCAGGTGGGAAACAAAGAGGGCTACTGTGGAGGAGAGTCCAGGTGGTCCAGCAGATACCTGACGTTTATTCTAACAACACATTTAAAATATATCTACATGTAAATTCTGGCCGTCCGGAGCTGCTAATAACATGATTTAGGACAAAGGCTGATAGAACACGTGGTGATTATACACACAAAAACTAAAGGTCACTGTTTTTACTGATTTGATTCATTTTGTTCAGTGTCACTTTTTAAGCATTCAGAGTGAAAACACGTATTTATTGGAGATTTCCGTCCTCTCTTCCTGCCTGCGCGCCTTTCAAAATAAATGGGAAGGTTTTGTTTGAAACAGCAGCCACACAGTCTGCAGTGTTTCTTTTGTTTAATACTTTCTAAATTCCAAATGTCCAATGTAATTTGGAAATGCCAGATTTGGTAAAAGTACATATATTTATCCAACGCTGCATCTTGAAGTGTATAAATGTTTGTGGCCTTTTTGTTTTGCGAAACACAAATGATTGTTTAACGGCTCTGCTTCGGGTTCGTTTCCTCGCGCTTTCGGGGATCCAACCTGTGACCTTTTTTGATTCATATTTCGATGATGATGTTCTTCGGCCCCCACAGCGTCGGGCAGCTTCAGTATATTTGACTCATTTTAAATCCTCGCTTATCACTCGCCTCGCCGGCTGTGGAGGGAGGCGGGGCCACGAGAGGAACAAGCAGGCTAACATTTAAAGTGTCGGCCTCTCGTATTTCATCCTCTGCAAATGCTCACAGTAGCCCCGGGGGGGTAAATATTACCACGGAGCAGTGCAGCATTAGAAGGAGCAGAGGTCAGAGGTCACGGCGCTCGCAGCGCCACCACCTTCGATGGAATCAAAGCAACTTAGTATTGTTTTCATTATAGATTATTAAACTGTCAATTATTATAATAGTTTAGTGAAAAATGCCATCACAGTCCAACAGTCCAAACCCAGAAGATATTCAGTTCTTTAATGATTCAAAACAGATAAAAACTGCAAATACTGATGAAAGAATGATTTGCTGTTTGTTCAAATAGCTTATTGATCGATCAGCTCATCTTTTCCAGCATCAATGAAACACTTCCTGCTCTGATGTTTCACAGTAACAGTTTCCTTCTTTGTCACTCGGCTTTTAATGTGAAAATTAACAGGAAGTGTTGAGGAAGCAGCGCTAAAAAACCAAAATGGTAAAGTAGACTGGAAATAATAACTGAAAGAAAACTATTTTTTATTATAGCACAGCTAATGTCACCTCTCCTCGATGCTTTTAATTTATACGTCTTTGTTTGCTCATGCTGGACGTTTACTTGACACAACCTTTGTTGCTCACTAAGCCACGCCCCCTATCTTATGGACCAATCCTCCTCAACGCTGCTGATTTTTGACGCCTGTCTCTCTGTTTTCTCTTGTACATGTCGTCTTCTGTCGACGTCCTTCTCTTTCCTCTGTCGTTCCCTCTTCCTGCAGCCAAACGTAAAGCGTGGAAACTTAATCGTGTTGGTAGCCTTCGCAGCATTTACACCAACAGTCTGCACAACTCAGAAGGTAAAACCAAATAAGCTGCTGAGGTGGACCTGTGACAGACAGGTAGACAGGACCCCGCCCCGACCCCACCCACTGCAGGGGTGGAGGAATGAACATTACCCAGTCAGCAGCGGTTTGGTGACTTTCAGTCAAAAGATGTCCAGCTTCAACCTGAGCTACATTTGGTGTAAAAGAGTTTTTTAGATTTCTAAACAAAAGGACAAGACTGTAAAGAAGAAACAATATTTTTAAGAGAATGAGAAGGACGGAGCAGATGCAGGTTGAGCTGGTTGTAGCTGTGAAGAAATCACGCCTACACCTTTTGTTTTAGCAAATCACCAAATCAGTGCTGACTGTCAGTGTGTGTCTGGTTACACTTGTGTCGTGGAGAAAAGGGTTCATCTCCATTATTTTTTATATCTTCTCCCCATCTGTCCTGTCCTGTCCTCCTCCAACCAAACAAACACCCACCCTGCAGCGACGGAGCATGTGTTGTACAGGTGGTGTTAACGGTGGCGTCCAGTGAGTGTCGGATGTTGTGCATCTTTAGTTTTATTTAACCGAAGCCAGACTCCAGCAGCTTTCCGTGTAATTTCCTTCCGTAAATATATCTTGTGTTAAGTGTTGGTTTTCCCGTCTGTCTGCACGATCGAGTCAAAACTACGAGCGACAAAACAGGTTAAATCCCCTCCGATCGCTCCTGAACCTGCGTCACGCCGCCTTCTCCTTCTTCTCCTTCTTCTTCCTCTGCTCCTACATCAAAAACTAGACCTACATATTTCTCTCTCAGAGAGACTTCGGAACAATTGGCTGCGATATTTTCCAGGTTATTAATGTTGTAAAAGGCTGCGAATAATATGGGAAGTAATGACCTGTGTCGCAAAGCAATACTGTGAGCGCTGACATTTAAGGCTTTTAATTTGTGTTTCCCGAGGCCCCCTTTTGTCTCCCTCACGCCTCCCCTCTCATTGCACCTACCGTCCTGCTTGTCACACACACACTCAAACACCCCCCCACCCGACACCTCACACCCCGGATGATAGGCTTGTATGCATGTCCTGCCCCCCCCCCCGCATCTTGTAAATGCTGTATATTTGGTTTGTTCTGTTTCTGCTGCTAAAGGTTACCGGTGTCAGAGTTCACAAATTGCCTCGGCGCCACCTCTCTCTGTGTGTGTGAATGTCGCCCACAGTAGCCGAGAGCGGTGGCAGTAATTACCAATACAGCGCCTGTGTGTTTGTGTGCGTTTGTACTCTCATGCATACGTTTAGTCCTGCGCACCAGCACCGAGGAGGCCGAGCAGATGCCTGTAAGCACAGGCTTATTTTAGACCAAGAGTCATTTTTAGCCACGTTAGCAGAGCGGCTCCATGGATCAGGTCCACCGCTGTGATCCAGAGCGAAATATCTCAACAACGTTTCATTCATGTTCCCCTGAGGACGAATTCTAGTAACTTTGGTGATCCCCTGACTTTTCATCAGGTCAAAAACACTTCGGTTTACGACGAGATACCTGCAGAACAGCAGCCTCAGCTGTACTTTGTGTTTAGTGCTAGTTATGTGCATGCTAACACACCAAACTAAGATGGTGAAGATGGCAAACATACCTCCTGCTAAACCTCAGGATGTTAGCATTGTTCTTGGGAGCGTGTTAGCATGTTGACATTAGCATTTAGCTCGAAGCGCAGTCTGCAGGCTGTAGTCTAGTCTGTAACTGCGTCTGTAAAGTCTTACATCCTTAGAACAAGTGACGGTGCTGTAGGAGTCTTTCAACCACCTTATGAAGTTGTTATTGCAGGCAGGTTTTTGTCATTTGATTCATTATTAGTGTAACAATACTGATTGGTCCAGCATTAAACTTGACGTTGGTTTACTGTCCCTGTACAGGCAGGAGCTGCTGGGCGTCGCCCCGGCTCAGCTGTGTTGTGGGAGTGGTTGTTCAGTTGCACAGCCTGATGCCCCCCTCATTTTATTCATTAGCTGCCGTGGTGCGCTGGGTCAGCGTGCAGCATTTAAATCCATAAACAGCATTTAATTTACGCTGCTGAGAGGCAGGGCCTTTCTGGATTGTTGGTTTCCATAATTGTCAAGCAGCCCCCCCCGGAAACAGAGAATCATGGGAATTTAATTATGATGGGATTCTTGCTCCTGACCCTGCAGGGCTCAACCGGCGCTTGATGGGTGGGCTGTCGTTTAGAACGAAGACGCACCCGGTGAAGACCCAGGAGCCTCCAAATACTCTGAATTATCATCCCCTTTCTGCAGTACGGACAGTTTGCCCTTCATTACACACAGTTTTAATTTGTAGCTTCTGGGACTTTGCAGTGTGACACACTGCGAGCTTTTGACAGTGAACAGTTCCGTGTTGTTGTGAACGAGCAAAGGTTTCCGGTGCAGAAGTCGCACGTTTTATTGCACAAAGAAAGAGGTGACAGTAAAGGTTTGGCTTAGAAGGCAGGACACAACATGAAAAGGTTGTTCGCAGGTCGAGCAACAAAACTCTTTGTGTTGTTTTTCTTCCACCAAGTGTTTTTAGAAATAGAACCATTTTGTCAAAGTCCAGCGAAGCCTGAAGCAGGCTGTTTACCTGCTCTGGAACCAGAAACAGCTGCTCCCTATCTTTTCTTCCTTCATATGCATCCAACTGTTTCCTCAGGTCCAACATTAGACCCACACATGGATGTCTTTACCCTTTTTTTTGACTTTCCAGTTGTCTTCTTTGTGTAAAGCTCATCAACACATATTCTCCATCGTCGTGGACACTGCATCCAGCTGCCAGTGTACAATAAGTCTGGTTTAACCCTGAGCCCTTAACCAGCCCCTGTAAACAGTAGTTTTAATTAACATCAACTAATCAGGCTCAGCCCATCATTAGCCCGAAGCACTTAACAGATGAAAATGATCCACCGGTGTCTTCAGCAAAGGAAACTTTGGTCAGCAAAGGTGTTTTCATTCTCTTTATCCTGGAAGTGGAAGGGTTTCGTTTGGCCTCGGGGCGCTCCCTTCCATCCTTACCTTCCGTCCTTCCTCTCCTCGGACAAGGCCATTGATTATCCAGAGCGAAGCCAGAGGGGAACTTCAGCTCCGGTGCTCTGAGACGCTCCCAATTAGCCAAATGACTGGAGTTGAGGAAGAGCAAATGGTCGTCCCCTCGCGGGCCCGGCCCTGACCGCGCTCCGTCTGATTAAACCCCTCATCTTTTCACTGCTTCACTCCCGGCACACGTCGTGAAACTGCTGCTTCCAGAAACGCTCGCCTAAAAGTGTCATGAATGATTACCGACCTCCACGCTGAGATCTGCCGACTCCCCGTGCCGTTTTGGACGTACATATGTAGTGGCTAAAGGAAACCCTGGTGCTCCATTACCTTCTACATCCATGAAGCAGCATCTCGACCTCTTCACATGCTTTTGTTGAGGGTCAGAAACTGAGGAATCCTGGGAATTATCAGCCGTGCTGGAGGCCGTCCTTTGATTAAGTGATTACCTCTTCCTCCCCCTCGTCCTTTCCCTCCTCACTGGGGATAATTGCAAACAGAAGCTGGTTGCTGTCTGATCTGGTGTGGTGATGATACCGGCTCTCGGCCGTGGCCCCGCTTCACCTCCACTTCCATCCTTTCTGTGGTCGGTAACGGTTTCCAAATGTGCACAGACACTTCGACATCCCTCAGACCTCTGAGACCCGGCTCGGATGTTGAAGAAGGTACTGTGTGCGTGGACTGTTGTACAACTCCACACCATCGCTGCTCAATGTCACGGCCTTTATGGGCAGTGAACCACACCTCACAGTCTCCGTCAGCTAACGGAGGTGTTGCCTTCAGACTTTTCCACTTCCTTGAGCACTTTTAGGATTGTTTGTTATTCTTTAATGTTTGCTAGAAACTACACCTCTGAAGCAGACTGTGAGGTGCAGTTGAAGCTCCAAAAAAGCGAATACGAATGGTTTTGAGATGACACACACACTCAGTCTAATTGAGCTCTGAGGGGGTTCTGGGTAACAGATCCACATGTCGCCCCTCCAGCAGGCTCTGATTGTAATGACTGACCTCTCCCACAGACAGGGGAGAGGGCAGGACGGGGGGGTGGCCCCCGTAATTTGGGCGACATCCTGGCTTCAGGGGGCGGGGTCAGATAGGTCACCAGCAGTCGGTTCGGGAGAACAGGTGTCTCTCAGTCAGAGAGGTGTCTCTCACTCTTCAGACCTGCAGTTTGGTTATTAGATGCCTATTTGTAACGTTTCCACAGTCTGAATGTCAGTCTGGACTCTGGGGACAGGAAGCAGACCTGATGGTATCTGATTTCAAAGTGTCTTCGAGCGTAAAGGCTGTTCCTGAACTGAATCTTGGTTTTTCTCTCTCCGACAGAACAAGAGGAGAACTTTGAGTTCACCATCGTGTCGCTGACGGGGCAGACGTGGCATTTCGAAGCCACCTCGTACGAGGAGCGAGACGCCTGGGTGCAGGTCATCGAGAGCCAGATCCTGGCCAGCCTGCAGTCCTGTGAGAGCAGCAAGAACAAGGTGAGCAGCACAACCCAAACCCTGAAACATCTCAAGCACCACCCCTGCAGTTTGAGTGGAGGTCTGCTGGTCTGGAAACGTACATCTGCTGCATTTGGTGTCTAAAGTGGTGCGAAGCTAAACGCGGTTAAGACGTGACTTGCGTTATTTAAATGAATGTATTCATGAAGTTTCAGACATGATGAGAACAGTAGGACCAGGACCGAACACACACGCTCATTCACATAATTACAAAACAGCAATTACTGTAGCTGCCATTTTCCACCTGCACATGCAGTCGGGGCCTGCTGTGTTTACGCCTCAGGCGCCCAGCATTTTATTCCCCCCCCCCCGTCCATTTGTTTGCTGTGTTATTCCTTCATTTCCTCGACATCAGAGACCTGAAACAGCAGCGACGTCTGCGTGTCTGTACACCTGTATGCAGTCCGTCTGCTGTTTCATCTTAAAATAATCTTTTCAGATTCGAGGAAAAGATTTGGAGGAGCAGGGCACATTTTGATCGCAGCACGTTCGTGACTGTAATCTGTGTTTCCAGTTGTTGCCTGTTACAGTCGGAGCTGATTTTCTTATTAATCGATAACGCGAATGACAACTTATTATTTCCTCACATGAATTATTTATTGTTTGTAAAATGTCAGAAAATGCTGAAACCCAAACATATTCAGTTTAATATCATCAAAGACAGAGAAAAACACCTGGAACCAAAGTGTATTTGGCATTTTCTCTTTAAAAAATGCACTTAATTTACTGAAATGGTAATTCGTTTATCACATTTTCTGCCAGTGAACTAATGGATTATTTGTTTTAATGTTATAGCTCCTTCATAACACGGATTTTCAATTATTTTCTCTGTTTTAATGTTAATTAGGTTTTTATTTCATGTCTGTCCTGAGATCGAAGGTCCATCTTAGTTTGATTTTAGTCTCAGTGAAAGAAAAGCAGCTTCTCTGGCAGCAGACTGAGTTTACTTTTGTTTGTTTCTTTGTCTTTCAGTCTCGTCTGACCAGCCAGTCGGAGGCGATGGCGCTGCAGTCCATCAGAAGTATTCGAGGAAACGGCCGCTGTGCCGACTGTGAAGCCCAGAGTGAGTCCCAGTGTTACATGCTAACCGCTAACAACAGCTCCTTTCTATTTGCTGTTTGTTAAAGCAAACACACGATGAAATTAAATTCTCTCTATATATCGATCTCTATTTACGTTCGTCTCCCTCTCCGCTCATCCAGACCCGGACTGGGCGAGTCTGAACCTCGGGGCCCTGATCTGCATCGAGTGCTCGGGCATCCACAGGAACCTGGGCACCCACCTGTCCAGGGTTCGCTCTCTGGACCTGGACGAGTGGCCGCTGGAGCTCATCAAGGTCATGTCGGCCATCGGCAACGAGTTCGCCAACAGCGTGTGGGAGGCCAACGCCCAGGGACGCCTCAAACCTGCACCGGACGCCAGCAGGTAGGACAGGACTTCAGCTTCAGAGCTTAGCTTCACCGTGAGGTGGAAAAAAGACAAGCGGAAGTCTCAAGTGTTGAGAGGAACTGAACTACAGTCTGTCTGTCAGTCTGTCTTAACAAATCATCATATTTGTTAAGCTCTTTGTGTGTTTTGTGTGATACAACCTTTAATTTCAGGATTCCTACAAAGTCTTGAAAGTTTGGAAAATAATGAATTTTACCCAAGGTTTTCAAGGTTAGGAATATACTTGCCTATACTCCTTGAAAAATACACCCCAAGAATCTTTTAATATTCGACATGAAACTATCCCGACGTCACATTTGTTCATTGTCTCCTTGAATTTATAGTGACAGCTTAGATGTGATCATTTGTTTGGTTTGGGTACCTTGAAAGTACATGTGTAAGTGTCCTTCCTCAGCTGGTGTGTGAGAGACTCGGTGCAGTGCTGGCAGCTGCAGACAGGGGGCAGTGTTTCAGTGCTACAGGGTGTGTGTGTGTGGACTACAGGGGATAGTAACAAATCAGTGAACTTTAGCGTGACGTTGGTGTTGATCAGTGTGTGTGTGTGTGTGTAATTATCAGCCGTTGCAGCAGCAGCCATCATAACAAATTAGAGCTGACTGCCATCCCATAAAGATCGACTTCCCTGCACCCCCCCAGCACTCATTAGTCAACAGAAGCGCCTTATAATTACTCCCCACACGCCCCCCCAACACACACACACACAGCATGTGCAGATATGCTCACAAACACACAGGTATTTGTACTACATGTACACACCAGCTTCGGTGAAGTACAAGTACAAGCACATATGAACTGCAAATACACGTTCGTGTTTTTTAGCTTTTTAGCGGTTTTTAAGCATTTTTTACGTTGTTAGAGAGATGGAACATGTTTGAGGCTCCGTGGTGGAATGTACCTGCACGCTGTCCAATCGGATCAAAGTGTGATCTGTCGTATACCGTGTGTACATATACTACATGTACTTATACAGCCCACGTTCCTCCGTCAGAGCACTAATGCTTCTATTGTTGCTCATGTTCCTGTTTATGAATGTGAAGCATGTTTCCCCCTGAAGAGATTAGAGAAAGAGGTCAATATTACCTCAATTAACCCGCAGCGCTCCACTGCTCCTGTCGATAGTATTTATCAGTCCATTCCTTAAGTGGCTCGCCGTTTGTCGTTTCGCCTCCTCTCAGTCCTGCTCCTTCCATTATATATACATCCTTCACCTCCACCCTCCCTGCCCAGCTGTCTCTGGCCCTGTTTCCATCCAACTGTTTTCAGTTTAATGTTCACAAGCATTAAAGTCCCCTGCAGGCCTCCCCTCCACCAGGGAGGCTGCAAAATAAGGATAAAAGGAGCCGAGCTGATCTGGTTCAGAGGAGAGCAATTTATTGATTGTGAAGCAAATCTAAAATCGGCAAGTTGAGATCCGTGTGTCTCTGTTGAATGTTGCACACCAGAGATTTGGACAAAACATACGGAGCTGCGTTGTTCCTTCCAAAATAAGAGTTTGACCAATAAAATCTGTGCGTCATTTGTAAGAATAAAAGCCGTAAGCTTCTTTGTCCTTAGCCGACCGCTGGTGTGAAGATGAAACACAAAGTCAACAGATGTGATTTGGACTCGGTGTGCTGCAGATTGTAGGACAGGAGCAGTGAAATGTGCTGCTGTCACATCCTCTTGAATTCAAACGGAACCATAAAACCAATTTCTTGTTTTTCCCCTCGTGGTGTTTCATCTGAGCCTCTGCATGCATCACGCACACACTGTGAGAGGAAGGCGTGGAGGGTTTATGACAGCTTTATGGAGTGCCGGTGACGGTCTATGAAATGATGTGTAGAAGCTGTGTCGCCGAGGTTACGTTCACTCAACACTCGCTGCTCCTCTTCCAGTCCAAATCCACCTGCGAGACGTCAACAAGCACCGACACACGTTTAAATACATGGAAGAGCTGCGTATTATCACAGCTGCTCTGAAATTTAAGTGTTAAAGCTCCGTGTTTCTAAGCTACTGTAAACATGCAGAGCGTCACAGTTTCTATCTGGAAATGTCATTGTCACACACAGGAAGTGATGGTGCAACATGAAACCACGACTTGGTGCCAACACTGATCCAACAGGTCGATCTGTCCCTGGTCTCATCTCTTCATCTTCTGCCGTTTAATTCTAACAAACGAGAATCAAAACACGCGTCACTTCCTGCACACGAGGAGATAACGCCGTCGTTAGCTTCGCACAGACTGAGATACTGTCGGATGAATCGGCAGCAGAGAGCGAAGCGAAGGGGAAGTGGTACATATGTTAGCGTCTACATCAAGATCTTCTGTCATAAAAGGTCTGACAGAAGAAACAATGACAAGAACAGAACGTGCGTCACATATTTGCCTTATTTATTTCTCACATCTCATTTTAAATATCCAAAACCAGCCAGTGATTTTAAACCGTAAATCTGACTCTCTGCATCCGAGTGACTGCGAAGAGCTCTGACAGAAACCTGCGTAAAGGAGGACGAGGTTGAGGAAGAGGTGTAGGCTTTGTCCAGGCAGCAGGAGGGATGGGGGTGGGCTGATGGATGGAAAACGCCTTCCCCTCGTGGTCTCTCAAGTGAGTAATAGAGGCCGAAATTTCATTTTGCAAGTGGCTGATTTAATGATCCAAAGGGTAATTAATGGCCTGATTATCTTAATGTTAAATATGGCCAGCAGCAATTACGCTGACCTCCTGTCTGTCAAGGTCTGGCCCCCCACCCCGCCTCCCAATTAGGTCCTGTTTGGAGGCTCGGGGGGAGGAAGACTGGGAGAATAATAGGAAAAGGAGGTATAGGAGGAAGAAGGAGATGGAGAGAAGAGGAATTGGACGGGTGGAGGGAAGGAAAACGGAAGAGGGAGGTATGAGGAAAGCAAGAAAAGGGGAGGAATCAGAAAAGGGGAGATTTGGAGGGATGGCTGTGGAGAAAAGATAGCTGGAAGAGGATGGACGGATGGCAGGAAGAGGAGGTGCATTAGTATGGCCGTCAGTATTAAACACCACCTCCACCCTCCTCCCCTCCCCTGTCGACTTCCCAGTCAGACCGGAGGGAGGAATTATGTTCGGAGAGATCGCACCTTGCCTCCACGGCGCCGCCCCCGTCCAATGAGATATGTGACAGGGCCGAGCCCGGCACCTCCAACTGTTGTCATCATCTCTTTATCTTCCCCTTTCCCTCTCGTCTCACTCCCCCGTCCATCCTCCTCCCCCGTACGTCTGCCCACAGCGACGGCCGGTCCAGGTCTCATTAACATCAGCGAGTCTCTGGGAGGATGAGGAGGGGTTTACTGTCGGTGCTAATCGTTTTAGGGCCGGAGCTCCCTGCTGCAAATGCAGCGTCTTGCCACGCCTGTTCAGCACTACAATGCTTCATTATGAAGAGAGATACTTGTTGACATGCGTCCCTTGCAGTGGTGGAGGCCGGGGACAGCGAGAGCAGGGACTAAGCTGTGAAGCTCGGAGGGTTCTTACAGTGTGGATGAACACCAACCGTGCCGGCTCTGCTGCGCCGGAGGGATCCTGTTACAAGTATTTCCTCTCCCTGGTACAAACCACAAAAAGACTCCGCCATCCTCTAAACGTTCCCATTAACCTCTGGCTGCCTGCGGTCAGCCGTCATCACCTCAGCTGGCATGGCCGCCCGGTGCCGCGCCCCAGCTGATGCCACCGCTGAAGGGGCTGCTAAGTTTGGGCGTGCTGCCCGTCGTGGAGCACCCACGGGGGCTCACTGGCTCGGCCGGCACTGCTGCAGCACCCTTGGTCCTCAGTTCTTGGCGCCGCAGCTCATTGTTTTAATTATCTGTCGAGTGGCGCATCAACACCAGCACCCAGGGCCTGCTCAGGCTCTGTTTGACGCAGTGTGTTAGCAGGCCTGAGAAGACAGCAAGTGACAGCGCTGCTAATCCGACCTCCTGGCCACCGGGCTGGGGAGGTGGTTGGCGTCCATGTGCCTCCATCCCCTGGGCCTCCCGTGTCCTCGTCCTCCCACCCTTCCCTCATGCCAACGCTGACCTTTGTCAGTCTGTCGTGGAGGGTCAGCATCTTTGCCTGCCTCCTCTGTGCATGTCCGCAGTGTTTGTTCACGGTTTCACTTTATTATTATTATTCTCTGCTTGGATGGAGATCATGAACCAAACGCGGTTCGGTCCTCCAATGACAAGTTTAGCCAAAAACAGCTGGCACAAAAGTAACAGAATTAGAGAGAAGAAATGGAAACGTTTTTAGCAATCATCACTCACATCTCAGCTGATCGAGGTCAGTCAGCGTTCTGAAGGCAGGATTAACATGAACGTGGCAACAAGCTGAATGAGGTGGACGTAGCTGTGCAGGTTCAGCAGCTGTTAAATCAACATATTTCTGCTTTGTGACCAGCGATGAGTTAACTTCACGTGTGGCCTCAGAATGACGCTGCTGGTTGGTTAGAGCTCTTCCCAAACAGGAATCTGCGAACATAAACATGATGTGAGACAGATGAAAAGACAGAGGCTTCAGTTAGCGTTGTTACAGAAAGCTCACAGATGTGTGGAGAGACAATTGAATCTGGCAGATGTGGTGACCACGAGTCTTCCTGTTGGGGTCAACGTACAGCGTGATCAATAGGAGGTGGAGGTATGCTGGTTCTGGGGCTCTACACTTTAATTAGACAGCAGAAAAATGAGCAGGAATCACGACGGCTAAAGGGTGCAGGGCTACGTATCGCAGCGCCGCCACACACTTAACAGTGGCCCCACATGACGAATGCTCGGCCAGTAATAATTCAGCAGCAGGTCTGTCGGCGCTGGGAGCCAGAAGAGGGGAAAGAATAAGGGCCCTTTATGGGAACAGATTAGTCTTGTTCCCCCCTAAGAAAAGGCCAGCGCTAACAGATTTAAAATTAGACCGGGGGCTTTTAATCTGGGCCGGGGTGCAGGTGCCGCGGCTGCCCCGACACGGCAGCGGGATTGGGCTCAGGGGACCAGATGGGGCGGCCGGGGAAGGAGGCGGGCAAGGGGCCCACATCACAAGATAATTGCCCCCCAGGGTCAGAGGCGGGGGGGGGGGGGCATCCTTGCACCCCATAAAACCCAAACTCCTATCAGTCACACCCCCCCTCCTGATTCTGTGATCATAACACAGATTGGACTGGTGTGATCCGACATGGACACGTTATTAATTACAGACTCGTCTTTAACCTCCCTGAAGTTCCACAAATATTCAGATCCAACTTTACAGCTAATTAGGCTTACAGGGTCATTTATTAAAACTATATATGTGAAGTAGCAGATGATTCTAGACCCAGTGTTATGACAACTTGAATGTTATTTTTGTAGTTTTGGCCAGTTATTATAATCTTATAAGTCATCCTTTAAATGCAGGAACATGGAGACGTCACTGAAAAGGACTGGAGAGCCTTAATATTTAACAAAGTACACTGATCGTTGGAGTAAAGATATAAGTAGACACATATTCAACATAAACTATTTACGTTATTAATGCTCCAACATGTAATTTAACGCCAGAATAAAGTAAACATTTGCCATATTTTCAGAGGACAGCTTCCATTTGATTAAAACCTGGGTGTGATTTTTGTAGTTTTGTCCATCATCGTTTCTTTCAGTAATAATAGGAGTTAATATCTGAGACGATGTAAACCACCTTCTTCTGGTGGTCAAACAGGTGATCACAGCTGAGTTGGGTTTCCAGCCGCTCTGACCGTCTGTTTCTTCCCCCGTCAGTCTTGTTTTTAGTCACCAAGTTCCCAGATAAAACTACCAGAGTGATGCCACGTTACGAGAAGCGCTCCTCAGCTGTAACCTGGAGATCATTTCTAGCAATTACAGAACTGCAGAAACCATCATCAGGTTGGAATAAACCATAATTGAGGTTTGTGGTCACGGTTTTATTGATCGGTTGAATCCACACGATCCTTAATGTCTCAAAATAACTGGCATCATTTTCTGTATAAATAACTGTGACTTTCCCGTGAGATCTGGCTCGTAATGTGTGTGTGTGTGTGCACATTGAGCCGAGCTCCGTTTCATCTGCGTCGGTTAACTCGCCGATGCCGCCCGCCATCCTCTACAGCCCCCGCCATCCTCTACAGCCCCCGCCATCATCTACAGCCCCCGCCTGTACGACTGCATGTTAAACATCACGCACAGGAAGAGCCTCCTGACAGGCAGATCCACTGCAAACGTAGAAAAATAATTGGTCCCTACATTCTAATTCATCTGTAAAGGGGAGGCCTTGATTAAATTAGTCCTAATAGACGTTATTTTGTACATGACTGCCTCGCCGCTGCCCGTAACCGCGTCCCCCAACTCGCCTAACAAGCCGTCCAATTTACTATTGACATTAAGCCGGCTGACACGAGCCAATCACCGGGCCATTCATCGCTTGTCACTGCGGCGAGGTTATGCTAATGTGGGCTAAAAGCACAAACTAAATGCACATTCTTTATGCCTGAGTCATCAGATTACCCCCCCCCCCTTATTTTAATAATGAAGTAATAAATAATGCTCTCCACACGCGTGACTCTCAGCCTCCCGCTCGCCGGCCTCGCTCTGCTCCGGCTCGCCGTGAGCCAGCGGGGGCCGGCTCCTGGAGCAGAAATGAATCCCCCCACCCCCCCCCTCACCCCCACCCTTTGGCTAATTGGCTCAGTTGGAAAATTGCTCATACAATAAAGAAAAGGCAGAAAGGGGGTGGAAGAAGTCGGCAGAGTTGTCCTCGTGTTGTCGGTAATGTGTTTGGATGGAATGGGTTCACTGCGAGCTGCGGCCGGCTGGTAAACATTTAAAACGCTCCACTTAGGAAATGTTCTTCTCTTTTATTTGGGAATTCGGATAATTCGCCCAGCGTGTTCGCAGAAAGGGTTTGTCTCCTGTCTTTGCGATGTCTGCGTCACTCCTTGGAATGTATTTAATGCCGCGTTTACAGCCAAAGACGGAGGCGGCTGTTTGTTTAAAAGCTAATTCAGTGAAAGGAGGAAGCAAACGAGGTCAAGTTCTGGCAGATTTGAAGGAAAATACCACCAAAAATATCAGATTTTAAATCAGAACGATGAACACTATACAACTACGACTACATCCTCGGTTTCCTGCTGTAAATGTACGAGTGAAGCAACGTCCAACTACAACCATAAAAACAATAACCAGTATATTGATTGGAGGCTCACAGGGCAGCTGGATTAAAATATGTGGTATACAGGTGTGATATATGTGGACCAAACCTTTAATTAAGACCTTTTTGTTGATGAATAATCGCTCTTTAAATCCAGATCCTCAGCAGGCTCTTTGTCGTCTTCACGTTCACTCTGTTTTTGGTGTTGGTCAGGAGAAGTTGCTGCATTAAGCCCGACCCTGTAGCCAGGCAGGTCCACTCATCTGCATCCAGCTAATCTAGTAGGAAATGTCAATGGCTTCCCGGCCACGAGGCCTGAGCTGTCAGAGTCGTCCTGCCGACATCGTGCTGTGATTTTTAAAGAGGGGTTGTTCACTTCTGAGAACTTGCACATCGTTTCCACCTCAGGAGCTTTAACAAGAACATTTCTGATGAAACCAGAGGGTCTGGATTTAGTTCCTGTTCCGGGGGGGCAGGGCTTTCTGATGGTCCAGGAACTGTTTGGGCAGAGTTTGCAGGCTGCTACAACTCGTGTACAGCTTCAAACAAACACTTGGTGTTTGGTGACGTTAGAACAAAGATGGACAACCGAGAGCTAAACAGGATCTAAAGGACGACATGGAAGTCGGGGTGTTGCAGTTGCACCTCCATCTTCCAAAAAGATGATGAGTTTCTCCTTCTTCGTCTTCTGCTCTGTGTTCTGAGGCCTGATTTGATTTGGTTTCCTGTCACTTTTGTTGCTGCTGACGCCGCTTCATCTCGGCTGGAGAGGCGCTCATTTAAAAGGTGCTCGTGTTTGATTCTGGTGAGTTTCTCGTCCCGTCCAGGTCGTCACATCGTAATGTGGAATGACTCCTGGTCCTGGGGGAATCTGGCAGGACCCCCGAGATTCCCGATCCGACATGTAGACAGTTAATTAGCAGTTCAATTATCTGAACATGACGTCAGATCTCTGGCTCCCTAATTGATCATAAAATGAAAGATTTTAGATTAGCGAGGGTGTTGCCGCTCTCTCTTTGTACGTACGCTTCCTGTGAATCCTCCCCCTCCTCTCGTCTGTGTGGCGTCGCTGGAGCATCGCGTTTCAGCCGAGAGATCAGCGTCCCGGCGGTTTGGCCCATTTCTCTTCCACCTCCATCTTTTCTCCCACTCCTTCTCTCCTCATTTTGTTTTTTCTATCTCCTGTTCGATTTAACCCCTCCATTTCTCGTCTAGTCGAGTCTCATGGCTGATTCCAGTCCCCCTCTGCCTCCTCCAGACCTTTCTCACCCCACCACCCTCCCTTTAATTATCTGTGCCTATCCAAGGGCAGCTAACGACCAGCTAGGAAAGGCTAATTGATTTCAGCCTCTTCTCTTCTTTCCTTTTGTCTTTTCTTTCCTGCTGTAAGATTGAATTAAAAAAACAAGGCATGCAGGTTTTTTCTGGGTGAATTTAGATCCACGTCTCGCTCGTCACCTTGTTAGGAACTCGTCCACGTCGACGGTGTGACAGTGATTCATCTTAAATGCACATTAGGTCGGGCAGTTAGCTGCTGCTCTTATCCACGCTCTATCTATCTATTAATCTATTAATTAGAGGGCTAATTAGGCCAGATGAGAAGCCACTGACACCATGTCACTCTTAACCCCGTTTCCTACCGCTCATTACCACACGCACACACACACACACACACACACACACACACAGTAATTAATGATGGGCTTTCACAGCAGTGTGTTGGCTCGTACATCTCAGCTCGAAAAAACTGAACCGGAGAATCTTTTTATTCCTGTTTTAAACCTGTGTTTCTTTCTTTCCTTTCTTTTTTACACCTGCATCACACCATGTTCAGGATATATATATATATACATATATATATATATATCAATAAAGGTTGTGAATATTTATTGGTCAGAAATATATATTTTTAATAATGGTGAGTCTGAGACATAAACATACACCAAAAATAAGAAATAAAATGAAAAACAACTAGTGAGCGTGACAGAATGTGATTAGTAGAAAAAAATAATAAGTAAGAAAATGAGACTTGAGTCTAAAATAATAAGCTGATTTCTGTTTTACTTAATAAACAAATTGAATGTTAACGTTGAGGTTTTTCTTCTTTGTGTATTACTTTACTTTTAACTTTATCTTACCGTAACATCGAGATCTCGCGAGATCCAGGAGACAGAAAACAGCAACAGACACAGATGCTTTTATTTTAGACGCGTAGCTGAAGTTTTGTTTTGATGGTTGCAGGACACAGACTGTCTGAATCTCACTCTCTTTCCTATTAAAACCCCAAAACCTTAATAAATAACTCAAATGATTATCTGGTGTTTGCAGTCACACTGACACTTAAAATCTGCTCAATCTTTGTGGACGTTTTCTTAGTAATCTGGATTTTGTCTCCTAACAAGCTGCAGCTTCTCCAAAAAAAGTCAAAACAGTTTCAGCTGGAATTGATCATCTTTATTTGTAGGGAGGGAACTCCAGCCGACTGTTTCGGGGCCTGTCGGTGGTGATGATGATAGTGATCCTGGTGTGATTATCGGGGTGTGTGTGCCGGCTTTCAGCTCTCTGTCCATGCTCCGTTTTGGGGTCGTGGACAGGATGACCCCTTAAACACACACACAGTGAGCAGCTGCCGTGACGTCCAGCGGCGGTCAGTCGGTCTTTCACGCCAAACACCCTCTGGCTTCGGCCCAACAGGAAACACTGTGTGTGTAAACACACCCGGACAAAGCAGCTGCTCAGGGGGAACACACACACTCAAACAACAGGCAGGAAATCAGAGAAGCGCAGTGGGCCCTGTGTGGCTCCCTGAGAGACCCCAAACACAAATCACATTCCTCCCCGGCGTTTCCAACGACGACCACGGCCTGCAGCTGATGAAGCTGTCAATCAACTGGTCCACTCATCAATCACTGCGATCAGATTAGTTTCTTTCATACAGTAATAATTATTATGAACAAATCTCATCCGTGTCTCAGTCCTGTCTGACAGAATAACCCAACAAAAACAACTGAATATTAAATATATAAATCATCCCTCGTTTCCTGTCTGCATTTATATCACAACATCGAATAAAGAGAAAAATCTAAAGAATCTTGTTTGGAAAGATTACAAAGAACTTATTGGACCGTCTGAGTCGTGTTTCTCTCCTCGTGTGTGTGTTAAAGTTGAACAACAGTGTGTGTGTTTCCTCTGGCTGGTGTAGTTTTTATCATTTAATCTAACTGACACACACACACACACACATCCTAACCCCTCTGGGCTCCCGTTGAAGTATTTGTGTGTGTGTGTGTTTCGCTGTCACAAACCATCTCACCGGGACTCGTGTTTAATTATCTACCCAGCATGCCTTGCTGCTGGAGCTCAGCACTTCGTCTAATGGGATGTGAAAAGGGACACACACACAGATTAACACACAAAATAGGAGTGTGTGCGTTCAGTAGACACATGTTAACACATCTGCCACACACACACACACTGTGTGGTTAATTAGTGCAATTAGCCTCTCCACTGTCCAGAGATGTGTGTTTTCAGGACTCGTTAGCTTGTGATGATGTTTACAGCTACACACACACCAGATCAGTTCAGATTCCTGAGGTCTGGACGCGGCGCTGACCTTCTCTCTGCTGGATCCAGGCCCTTAGCAACTCCAGCGGCAGGGGAAGGCATGCGTTTCCTGGGTCCAGTGGCCTCACATTTCCTCTCCGTCCTCTGGAGGACAGAAGGCCAGAGCCCCGCTGAGCGCACACACACACACACACACTCAGCGACACCTCCAGGCTTTGTCCGGGGGCTGTCGGCCGTAGTCTCGTGCCCAGCCTCCCTACTCTCACTGGGCCGCGGCAGGAAGGAAAAACCCCCCGGGACATTCCGTGATGCTAGCTGCTGCTGCCCCACCCACTACACACACACACACACACACACACACACACACACACACACACACACACACACACTGGTCTCCAGGAAGAGAGTTAATGAGATTCTGCACACCATCCCCAAAACTTCTTTTTTATCTTTTTTTTTTTTCCACCGTTTTATCTCCCATCATGCATCTCAGGATCCCAACTGTCCTTAATACTAAGATGTTTTAGCTCATGACTCCACCGGGCAAATTTTATTTTACCTTTATCTTTTTCTAAGAAAAACCTCACTGAGTTTAAACGAATCTCTGCTTTGCTGTCTGAACTGTTGGACGGCTTCTCTCAGGATCTGATCAGGAAATTATAGACGATCAATAGAAAGTGGTGTTGTAGCCGTAGAAACGCACAGGCCCGAGAGAGGAGGAGCTTAAAGCAACAACAGACCAGTCAGCTGACAGAGAAGATTTAGAAGAATTTCTTTAATCAGTTGTCATAAAACAGAATTTGCTCTTTAAGTTTTCCATCTTTGTTTCCTGTGTCGACTTTCTGCCTCCGTGTTTCCGCTGTTTGTTTCAAAAAAGTGAAAACAAGAAGAGCAGTATTCCCAAAATTAAGAATAATTTATGACAGGTTTGTACTTCCTTCTTCCTGAGTTTCAAATAAAAGAATAAATAAAAGTCAGGGGGGGCAGGAAATGGGTACAGCTCAATATACCCCCCCCCCCCCGGTCCCCCTCCTGATCCTGGACTAATCCCAGCAGCTGAATGAGCTGCTGTTTACATGGAGGGATTAGTGCAGAGATTACAGCGATCAGCAGTTAATGGTACTCGATTGGTGAACAATGTCCCCCCAACCCTTTCACCCTGTCTGTCCCTCACGGTGTCTTATTTTACCCTCAGAGGGCCATTTGGGGACCATGTTTGATCATTTCTTTGGGTCAAAAAGTTTTATTTTGTAGGACTTTTGCTCGTCCCTCAGCTTCCTGTCAGACCCATGTGCTTAAGGTCTCTGTGTCCCTGTGGTTTGTCTGTCAGGGAGGAGAGGGAGCGCTGGATCCGGGCGAAGTACGAGCAGCGTCTGTTCCTGGCGTCGCTGCCCGGCACCGACCTGTCTCTGGGCCAGCAGCTGCTGAGGGCCACGGCCGAGGAGGACCTGCGCTCCGTCGTCCTGCTGCTCGCCCACGGGTCCCGGCAGCAGGTCAACGAGACCTGCGGAGAAGGAGACGGGCGCAACTCGCTGCACCTGGCCAGCCACAAGGGCAACGTGGTCGTCACGCAGCTCCTCATCTGGGTAAGACAGAGATAATCCCAGGTGTAAATCACAGCTCCTTAGCAGAGTCTCTGCACAGGAAACAGGAAGTTTTAAAGGTTCCCAAACTGTAAAGCAATGAAGGTTTGCAGAAAATATAAGAGTTACAAAAATACATTTAAAGGTGGAAATAAATGACATAATCAAAGTTGTACAGGCTTGTTTTGTGAGGTTGAGCTGAAGATGATCTCCGTATTTCTACCAGCCTGACTTCTGGGTAGTTCTAGAGTATTTCTGTCATCAGGATCAGATCCACCCCTGACAAATCTGTAAAAACCTTCTTGGTACGTAACACCTCCCAGGTGCTCGAGGCTGGCAGGCTTTTAATGTGAAACATCTGTGCAGGAAGTTCTAAAAGACAAAACAAAGTAGATGCCACTGGCATTAAAGTTAAAATTCTAAAACCTGAAGATGAAAAGCAGGAAGTCCTCACGTGGTGATAAATAACGTAGAAGTTTCTGTCAGTGGTCACTGAGCTGCTTCCTCTCTCTCTGTCAGTACGGCGTGGATCTGATGGTGAGGGACGCCCACGGCAACAGCGCGATGGCGTACGCTCGGCAGGCCAACAGTCAGGAGTGCGTGGACACGCTGGCTCAGTACGGCTGCCCAGACGAGCGCTTCCCGCTCATGGCCACGCCCAACCTGTCGCGCCGCAACACCAACCGCAATAACAGCTGCAGCAGCACCGGGAGCGCCGCCCTCATATGACGAGGAGACGCCACCGTCTGACTCTTTACGACAAACAAACAAACCCCGATTTGGGAGAATTCTGACCACTTATTTTGGGAACCACTACCTGATGTGACTCTAAGCCCCGCCCACCTCACCTGACTGATTAAAACTGATCGCAGCTCAGTGGTGACGCTGCGTTTGTTTGGGAGAAGCCTCAGTGGGGGGAACCCCAAAGCATGGTGGGAAACGTGGTCCGCAGTCGACCGAGCTCAACTTTCACCTGCCGTCGAGCTCAAAGACGCCGCTGGGAAATAATCATGTGACTTGTGGCAGCCAATGAGGGCCGGTCTGATGCTCATCATACCTCATCACACAGCTATACTCGCACTACACCACCAGGCTCCTCCCAGCAGCCAATCGGAATCTGTCTCGCCAAAACATATCGTCGGATCGATGATTTCACGAAGGAAACGAGAAGGGAGTCTTCATAGCAGGCGAACACACAGGAAGCCATCTGAGCTGCACATCATCTTCATCAGTTTGACCCCTGCAGCGTCAGTCAGTCTCTCTCTCTCTCTCTCTCTCTCTCTCTCTCTCTCTCTCTCTCTCTCCTGTTGTTCACACGTTTTGGTTTTTTTTAAATGTGAAAAATGTCTCGATGTTTAAGACGATATAAAACAAGATGTAGAGGTAAAGATGAAGTGTGGTAGATCGCATGTCCTAGACACTTTTTTATTTCTGTTTGAATTGGTTGTGGAAGTTGTACCTCGATGTGTGTTGCTGGACCAATGGGATGGATTTGTTTCTTTTCGTTTGCGGGTGTATAAAGTCGTGAAGTGTGCAGACTCAGGGCTCAGGGACCAGAGACTGTCCATCCACCACCCATCGTCTTTCCCACTGTCCTTAAACCAGCGTTCAGGGTTTCATCTGTCTGCTCACTTTAAACAGCAATTCACAAAATTCATAACGGAGCAGATTTTCTGGATAATTTCCCATCTGATCTCGGGCTGGACGATGTGATATGTATCTTTATATTTGTTCTGTTCCTTTTATTTAGCCGTCACATTTGGCCAGAACCCACGTGACGTCCCAAAACATTCAGTCCAGGATCCTAGAAGACATTAAGAGCTGGAAGCTGAGAATTAAGGATGGTCTGGTTCTTAAAGCTGCTCTCTCTTTAACATTATTGGATTCGCACTATTTATTCTATACAACAAGATTCAGTAAGACAAACTAGGTTTGTCCTCCAGTCCTGAGAGGTTCAACATAAAAACAGGATTCATTTTCTTTGTGTTGGATTTTAATGTTTCTATGACAACAGAAAAACTCCTTTATCTGAATTAACTGTGAGCATCTTAAACCCGAGCGCGACTTCATTTAAAGTGTCCCTGAAGTGAATTTATATCGTTTGAACTTGTAAAAAACAAAAGGAATAGACAAGGAAGCAGCTAAGAAACAAACGCAGTGAAAAAGGGAATTTATCTTCTTGTTGTTGTTGTTGATCTGCGAGTCCACATCCTGTAATCCGCTCAGACAGGAGACGGGCTGCTTTTCACTGTCTAAGCCGGTAAAACAGACAGAAACAGGAAATAAAATAAGAGACAGACAAGTTCACAAAACAACCTTTCTGTGTATAAAAATCTATCATGTAATTATTAGAATGAGCTCTGTTTTTCCCGTCCAATCAGACAGTCTCCTGATCTGCTCAGCGAATCACTAAGAAGGGCTTCTTCTTCTGCTGCTGCTGCTTGTAAATAATCTCCTCTTTCTCCGTCACCTTCTCTCCTTCAGCGGTGACGCCATGTAAATTAGAGAACACAGGAAGTCGGGTATGTCGGGTTGCAGAGTGGAAGTCACTGATTCTAATTTGTGTTGGAAGAAGCGATCTTCTCAGCATGGACACCAGGAGTCAGAACCAGTCGTCCCTGACCTGGGAATGTTTGGAGAAATCCCTTAAAATCAACCCCAAAAAATTCAACATTTCCAAGTCTGAGTAGTTGTGAGAGTTTTAGAGAAGTCGACTCGGGCTGGAAAGCAGACCAAGACCACTGATTCCAAAAAAATAAGCTTTACCTGGACTTGGTCCGGACTAAACACTTTAAGAGGGGACGTCCAAGATGATGGAAGAAACATCTGGACTCTGGTCACCCTGGCTTCACAAAACTCAGACATTCCTCAAATCTTTGCTTGTATTCTTGTTGGTCGCCGGATCATTTTAGCCTCTAAAAAGTATTCAAATGAAACGAGCAGCTCGCTCTTCAGTTGTTCAGAAACGATGCACGTATACAACCGGCGACCGTCGGCAACGAGTGCACGTGATTTTAAGGGAGTCGCGAGCCAAACAGGTTGGGAGCCACTGGGGTCTAAAGATCCACTTGAGTTCATTCTGAAGGTCGCAGGTTAATGTCAGCATGTAGACAAACACCGTCGTCGCTGTTTGACGTTGGCCGAACGCTAGCTGACCGGGATGGTCTGTGCTGATGTTTACCTTCCGCACTATGCTCTCTTCACTGTCTTCACTGTTTCGTGCTCAGATTTGAACGTAACGTTTGCTGCAGAGGTTGAGGAGCAGCTCTCAACCCGACTGTGTATCCAAGCAATATTCATCAACACGTCCATCACTGTCGCACGGTGACTTCACACGCTGATGTTGCTGCAATATTCCCATTAAACCGCAAACACTCGGCCTGTTTGTAGAAATGCAAGAAAGAGCTAAAAGAAAAACTCAACATGATCTCTAAACTTTTCCTCCTTAGGCCTTTTTTGTAAACACCTGCCGTTACGTTCCTAATTTTGTCCACCCTTGTTGCTGTAGGTGCCACCAGTCATCTCAAAGGCAGCGTTTGACCTCCTGAAAATACTAACCCAAGGGGTTTAACCACAACTTGCTTATTGTATGTTTTTATATCCGACTCGTCCTGCATCTGTCTTGGACTGGGACAGCAGGACAAAGACGTCCCTTTATTTATGACATAAATGCACTAAATCTGATTCAGCCCATCTTTCCACTACAGCTTTCTTAATATTAGCATGAACTGACGTTAGCTTACTTCGCTAAGCGTTGGCGGCATCTGGCGGTTGCAGTGAACACATTGTTTCAGCTTCAGGCAAACAGTTTCTACCAGCTGATCAGTTAGCTAAACACGGCTAGCGGAGAGCAGCACAGCTATTTATTTACTAGATATCCTGCTGACAGAGTCTGTTTATTTAATCTGACTGGAGCAGAGTAAACTCTTTAATGGCTGCTCTCTACTGTTTGAAGCTACAGAAACTGCTGAAGCTAACTGCAGCTAGCGGTGATCAAGTTAGCATAGCAGCATTGTTTCAGCTTACACGCAAACTATTAATACTCGTACCTTTAGTCAGTTAGACTGCTCTTTTTTCCTCTGACAAAATTTCAAAATGTTTAGAGGATAGAAACATCCTGTGAATCTCCAGCAGCAGCTAGCGATCAGTTGGCTAAACTCGGCTAATGGAGACTGCAGGACGCTGACTCTTTCCACTACAGTTTTCTTTTTTACTTGCTTGCGTTAACCAACATTTGCCTCATTCGTTCAGTAGAAAACATTAAATCTGTTTATTTAATCTCGTCACAGCAGAAAAAGCTCGGTAATATTTGTTTGCATTCACAGAAACTGCTGAGTCATCAGTCACTGAAGCTAACTGCAGCTAGCGCTGAACATGTTAGCATGGTTACTTGCAAGTGAACTTTACTACATTTGAACTCGCTCTTTGTTGCCCTCAAAACTAAACATAAAAAGTTGGGAAATGTTTAGAGACTACAAACATCCTGTGAAGCTGCAGCTAGTAATCAGCTAGCTAATCTCCGCTAACGGACAATAGGGTGGCGCCATATATTCTCTAGTGTTGTTAGCACAGATATTACAGGCTTTAGGCTAGAAACACGTGAAGCTGCCTGCTTGTAGATAAATCACTTCTGCTTTGAAAGAACAAGAAAACGCCAATATCGCCGCTCAGCGCTCGCTACCGTCTGCGCCGCCTCACCTGTACATAGACTTCAAATTAAAGACGACTCCGTATGGTCAACGTTTGGTTTGTCTGGTTGTGCTACCTCTTGTAGCTTTTACCCCTAAGGCCCACCCGCCAGGGCTGCCCTCCACATTATTTATAAACGCACCCCGTGAGGAAGACTTCGCCCCCTCAAACGTACGTTTTTTGTATATTTTTCTCTGACCTCCATCTTTTCTTATTATTGTTATGATTTCATCCGGACACATTATTGTTCTTATTGTTATTCTAATTATTATTGTTACTGATTTTGTTGCTGTACAGTACCGTTGTTGAAAAATTTTACTTAATACAGAGTCTTCTACTGTAATGTGTCTCTTTTCAATAAAGACCAGAATAATGCTTCTTAATATAACCTCACGAGTTCATGGACTTTTCTATTTTAGGGAAATAATTAGTTGTGTTTGATAGTTTGGCTTTAAATTGTATTTAATCTCTATGGTAACATCTCATAATAACAAAATCTTTCTTGTATTTGTGGTATTTTACAAATATTCAACTTCTAATGCAGGAAACTATTAGCACTTAATGTGTCGACCAAAATACTTGGGTTTTCTTTTCCACGTGTATTTTAGGATGAACAATCACATTTCTTTTTGCAGCACATGTTTTGAAAAATAACTTATGCAACAAATTATGTTTAATTCTGTCAGATTTGTACAGTGAAAGTTTCATGGCGTTCCTTCTTTTTCGGGTGTCACTGACTGTGTGAAGTGTGTGTGTTGTGTTTGCTGTTGTCTGGTAATTAGATAATCCCCTCTAATCCCCCCTCAGCCCTGTTCAACAGGAAGAGAAGCTGCTTCAGTCGACACAGAAGGTTCCTGCAAAACAAAAAATCTGAGCTGCAAAATGAACTGAGCTAAATTTTCCAAATCTTGGAAATATTTTGACAAAACAATCCGACTAAAGGTCCACTTACTGTTTTTTTTTCTGGAGCTTTTTAAAAACACTGAAATTTATACTTTTGTTCCAACAAATATGACAAAATGAAAAATGCGTGATTTTTGAATTGGAGTTTTTAATGAGACAGTTTTTGCCTCTGAGGCTTCATCAATTACAATTCCAGGTGATTTTTTTCCAACGTGTTTTTTTTATTTATTTTTTTTATATATATAATGCAGAAGTCTGTGAATGCATCATGTCCTTTTTGACACTTTGTCCCCGAGACACCACAGAAGAAGACGACGGCGACACACTTTGCTGCAGCAGCCGTCTCAGGATTAATCAGCAGGAGTTGATCTGAAGCAGGTTGCTGAAGAGGAGGGAGGCTGCAGCGAAGAGCCGAGGCCGAGGCTGAATCCCCCGGGTCTCATCTATCAGCCGAGCGGACGGGTTGATTACAATCTGCAAAGAAATTCATTAGAGCCTCACACAGCCTCTCTGTTCACGCTGCAGGTCAAAGTCCACACGTCTCATTTTTGTCCCTCAGCGCGACTCGTTCAGGTTGTTATTGGTTGAAAAAAATTAATAAATCACATTAAATTTCTGATTCGTAACATTTTCCAGAAAACTGAACGGTGGCTTCAGATATTCACATTTTGTGATGTTGCTGAGTAAAGATGGAGGACGGCGGCGGTGGCGACCTCCTCTCCTCTGATGACATCACGATGACGTCATCGGGGTTATTTCCTCCGCACCTACATTTGCAGTCAAATCTCCACTTTGACAGGTTTTTGAAGGAAGATAAAACTGCTTTTATTGTCTGGTTAGATGACTGACACAGACCAGTATTTTCATCTTCCATCGGTTTTCCAATTAACTGATTAACGGTTTCATCCACAGAAATGTCAGAAAGTTCTGAGAGTCCAAGGTTACATCTTCAAATGTCTCCACACAAACAGCTCAGAGTCCAAAGATATTTAGTTTAAAATCAGACACGTTTTCACTGTTTCTGATTGAAAGAAAATGTTGCTGATTAACTTTCTAATAATCTATTAATGGAGTGAAAATATAGATGTAGCCTTTTAAATCCTTTATGTCTCTGCTGCTATGACAACGGAACGTGACGTACAGGTGCGTCATCAGCGGAAGTAAACAACATTTCATTCTTCAACTTCAAACCTTAAAAACACTTTCAAGGTTTCGTTTCGTCGTTTACGAACTTTAATGGGGGAAAAGCTGGTTAGTTGAACGTGACTTTGACCTTCAGGTACATTTTGAAAGTTTGTCTCAACTTCTGACGTCAGACAAGTTCAACAATCACAGTTTGTTTGTGCCAGGTGTTTCTGATTGGCTGACGTCACGTCCTGTAGGCGGGGCCACAGGTAGGGTTCTTCTTCTGGTTCTTTTCTGCTGTGTTTATTCTGGGGACTAACGGAAGATACGTGACGTCGTCGTTTCCCCAAAATGAGCAGAAACGTCAGTTTAGCTGATAAAATTATGACACAGACGAAGAAGAAAATCAACCCAAAATGTCTCATTTCAGCTGATAAAAATGATTTCTGTCAAAATATTTGACATTTTAAAGCTTTTCAACAGAATCAATGTAGTTTCTGTATTTTCAAACCTTCAAAATGACATCAAAGATATTTGGACTCTTTATTTTTTAAATCAGCCTGAAATTAAACAGAAGTTTTTATATATTTAGTTAAACATCCAAAAGTCTTTCTGTAAAGATTTAAATAAAGAAGAGTGCGACAGCTGTTAACATCTGGCCACCTTTTAATTCACTCTGTTTTTTGCTCCACACGGCAGGAAACGTTACTTAGTTACTTTTGCACAATTTTATATAAATAAATTAGCAGCTCATTTTGTCCAAAATCAAATAAAAAGAAGCAAAAACAGTTTGATCCGCAGAGAAACACAGACAGCAAGTTCGTAAAAAGCCCAAATGTTTGTAAATCAAAGTGAATATGTGAACGGGTCTGAGGTCAGTTTGGTCCCGTCGGTCTTCCTGTAGAGAACAAACGGCGCCTTCTTCTCTTCACTCACTTCTTCAGACTCAAACATGAAATTAAACATTTAAAAACGTCCGTCCGTAACGAGCAACTAGCGGGTTTGTCTTTACGTCCCGAAAACAAAGAGTTCTGAAGTGAAAGCAGCTGCTTCCTGTCAGAATCACCCGACACGTGGTTCCCTCACAAGAGCCAATCAGCTGCTGCTCTGCAGGTGCTTCGGACGACGTGTCCCGGTCCGGGTCTTATGGTCTGGCCTGCTCCATCTGCTGGTGCTGACTCCTTATTGCGAAGCGGCTCACGTGCACCGGGATGGGGACCACTATCTTGGGGTTCCGGGACGGCTCCCCGGACTTGTTGTTGACGTTCCCGGCCTTGACCCGTTTCCACTTGGCGCGCCGGTTCTGGAACCAGATCTTGACCTGCACCTCGCTCAGCTTCAGCGCGTGCGCGATCTGGGAGCGCTCGGTCAGCGACAGGTACTTCTTGCAGTGGAACTCCTTCTCCAGCTCCAGCAGCTGCTCGCTGGTGAACGCGGTCCGCCGCCGCCTGTTCTTGCCGGCCCCCCCGCCGCCGCCGCCTCCCGGCCCGGAGCCGCCGCCGCCGCCGGAGCCGTGCAGGTGCGGCCCTTCGTCCAGGCCGCCGTCCCCGTCCTCCTTGTGGCACATGGAGGTCAGGTTGTCGTCAGAGCTGTAGTCCAGGTCGCTGTCCATGGAGAAGGTCTCGTCCTTCCGGCCGCAGTCGTCCTCCTTCGGGTCCTCTTTGCTGTGAGCTCTGCCTGGAGGAAGAGGACACCACCACCATCATCATCATCATCACCCCCTTTATTACACAGACAAATTACACTAAAACACCTTCAAGTCAAAAGCAACATCATTTAATTAACAGGGTTTTTTTTTTTTTACGTTTCCAAAATAAATCCTGAAGATTTTCACCTTCGCTAGAAATGTAATTATTCCAAAATCTAAAAAGATTTTAAACACAAGCAGCTGAGTCAAACGGCCTCCTCCAAATGTGACAAAACAATAATTCAGCTTTGATATAAAGTCACGTCTTTAAATCATCAAATTAAATTAAATCGTTTTATTTTGACAGGAAATGTTTAAATTGAAGCTGAGTGGATTAAAGGGTCGCGTCTCATCACATCAGTGTTTTATTTTATTACAGAAACATTCAGTCAAATGTTTGATACCAGGAGCCAATAAAAGGCTCAAACTGACTCAAATAAATACTTTCCTTCCAGAAAGAAACACAATTAAAATTATAGATTAAACATCTGATCAAATATTATCAGAATATTTCTGAGCATCTTTATTATTTAGATTTAAACTGTGTGACTTGACTTTAATTTAAAAGCAAATCTGCATTTCAAAGTGGAAAAATCTAAATGTTCTTTAAAATAATTTGGACATTTTAGTGCCATAAAAATACGACGAAGTCATAAAAAAATCCTTTTTAACAAAACCTGCTGATCACGTGTTCATTTTAAAGATTCTTCTAAAATCAACATTTATTTACTTTCTTCTAAAGTTCAGTTCTTTTACATTTAAAATGTGGAAACAAATAGAATCACAGCCGTTTTTATTTGGAGTGTTTCTGCGGCTCCTGCCGGACTTGGAGTCAGGACCAGTGACCCGGGTCCTGCGGGACCAGTGACCCGGGTCCTGCGGGACCAGTGACCCTCCTACCTGTGGATGCGACCGACGGGTCCGGGTCGTGGAAAGCCTGCAGCGCCGCGGACTCTTTGCCCTGCAGGAAGCTCTTGCCGTCCTCCGCGTCCAGACGCAGGTCCTGACTTTTGTCGAAGACCGCGTGCAGCGCCTGCGAGCCGAACTTCCTGGCCGCCTCCTGGTGCTGCTGGGACGGGGAGAAGCCGCCGGGCAGCGACGCCATGAGCGTGGAGGTGAGCGCCATGCCCTGCGTCAGGCCCTGCGTCAGGCCCTGCGTCAGGCCCTGCGCCAGGCTGGAGCAGAAGCCGCTCTGCAGGCTCGGGATCTGCGGGTGGTGTCCGGCGGGGAGACCCTGCTGCAGGGCCGGGGGCGGAGGCGGCGGCTGCAGCACCACAGACCGGTACGGCATGAACATCGGGTACCCGGTGTAGACAAAGTGTCCCGGGCTGGGCTGCGGGGGCCCCCCGATCAGAGAGTCGATGCTGAAGGCGGTGGTGCTTCCGAGTGGCCGCTGCATCACCATGAAGGAGCTGAACGCTGCGCTCATATGACCGGACGCTGCAGCTCGGAGGAGCCCGGAGGAGACGCGCTGTGGGCGGCTGCGGGGGGACGACGGAGCCCCGGTGGAGCCCCGGCTGGCAGGGACCCGGACTGCAGAGGAGCGATAATCCGATTAAATAAAACCATTCCAGGGAAGAAAGTCACGGAGAGGAGACTGTCCCCAAAACTCAACTCGTCTTCTTCCTCCTTTTTTTTTGGTTTTCCCACAAAAGATCTTCAGCCATAAACTTCACGCAGCTCCGACCTGCACCGGACCTCCACCGGACCCACCGGAGAGACTGTCTGTGTGTCCGTGTCTCTGTCGGTGTGTCCTGCCGCTCAGCGTCCAGAGATGTTTGGATTCAAATTGCGCTCCTCTCCGTTTAATTGCGCTGCCTCCTCCGCGCCAGCTCCGCCCCCTCGCCGTGCTCTGGCCTCTGATTGGCTGGCCGGGATGATGTGACGGCCTTTGGTCTCCTGGATGATTCCCAATTACACTAATTGGGAATCATCCAGGAGCCATTTAGGGATATGAGAAAACACATCATCCAATAATAAGTTGCATATATTCAGTAAATAACTGCGATATGAAGTGTGTGTCTGTGTGTGTGTGTCTGTGTGTGTGTCTGTGTGTGTGTGTCTGTGTGTGTGTGTCTGTGTGTGTGTCTGTGTGTGTCTGTGTGTGTGTCTGTGTGTGTGTGTCTGTGTGTGTGTCTGTGTGTGTCTGTGTGTGTCTGTGTGTGTGTGTCTGTGTGTGTGTGTGTGTCTGTGTGTGTGTGTCTGTGTGTGTGTGTCTGTGTGTGTGTCTGTGTGTGTCTGTGTGTGTGTCTGT
>JAVQJV010050025.1:0-17076 GCA_036024995.1 Gadopsis bispinosus | reverse complement strand
TAGTGCTGCTCATGGTGGAATTGTTGGGTCTATACATATAGAGTTGGCTTGGACTTGCTCTATATTAACAAGTGCTATGAGATAACTCTGTTATGATATAGCGCTATATAAATAAAATTGAATTAAATTGAATTGACACTTCGACATGTGGACAGGAGGAGCTGGGATCGAACCACCAACCCTGGGGTTGAAGGACGACCCAACACTGGAGTGATCAAATTAAGAGTCCATCCAAAAACACGTGAACATGGATAAACACACCAGACGCTGCGTTTCTGAGTGTATTTTGGTTTATTTTAGAATAAGTGGCTAAAGACGTCCCGTCACTTCAATGGACTGCCAAGTGTTTGCTTTTATCTTAAGCATCAACAGGAAGTGTCAGCTTTGGGTGTCAGCCAATCAGAATCAAACACTGATGTTCGACAACCACAACTAAAGAGATTCACCGCTGAAGCAGGAAGTGGACCCCAACGCATCAAAATACGTTCATCTGCGAGACGGGGAAACGCCACAGCTGCTGCTGGTTGTACGCTCTTCACATCATTCAAGTAATAAGCTGGAGAACATTCAAGGCAGGTGGAGGGAAGGTGCGTCATCACCAAGTTAAAGGGAAACGGTTAATAGATAACAGAAGCTCGCCGGCACCCGCTCACAGACTGCGACATAATGGGTTCAGACGGTTATTCTTTCCCTAACCCAACATTATGGGATGGATCCCTGCAGAGACAGACCATTTGTTAGAGAGTAAAATCCTTTTTATCCCCCCGTCGTCTTCCTGCAACAACTCAAACTCTCACAAGATTTCAGAGCAAGACCTCCTGTTTCTGGTTAAGCAAATAGAATCTTACTCTCTAACAAACGGTCTGTCTCTGCAGGGATCAATCCCATAATGTTGGGTTACAATAACCGTCTGAAACCCGTTTGTGAGATCTGCTGGACCGACTTAAAAACCTTTGGTAAGTTTTAGTTATTTCGACCCCAGAATTTGTAAAAAATAGGGCCAGGTTTGAAAATCCTGGCGTCTCCGAGTTAAGATGACATGTTCTGGTCTCCATCCTTTTGGATTCTGGGCTCAGTGAAAAACAGACCGTGTGAGGGACCAGGACTTCAGGCTACACCGAGTTTATTTCAACGGTCTGCGCCACAGAGCAGAGACCGCTGCCCTCCTCCTGTAAGATCAGCAGCTCTCCTACCGTCTGCTGCCCGTGGACCACAATGCACTGCTCTGCACCCTCCGATATCACCACCTCCACCAGCTCCTGCCCCGACCCTTCAGGTGAGGCGAGGAGCAGGGGGGCAGAGCTCGACACCAACGGATCGTCTGTGTGGACGTACACGACGGCGTGTTGGATGTCACCTGACGCCTCCTCGTCTCCTCCCCACTCCGCTCTTGAGGTCTCATTCTCCAAGATCTTCCTCGCCTCCTTATGCTCCCCTTTTCCTCGTCCCCTTTTCCGCTTCACTTGACTGTCCTCCTTCCCTGCTTCCCCTCGAGGGAGCGACTTCTTCTTGGGTCTGCCTCTGATGGGCTTCAGGTGACTGGAGCCCGACGCCGCTGCCTCGTCCTGCTCCTCTCCATGTCCTCCCTCCATCAGCTCCTCCTGACCTCCTCCCTCGGTCTGGTGCTGAGCTAGATGCCTCAGCAGACTCTGTCTTACGGTGTAAGCGGCGCCGCAGTGGCAGCTGTACGGCTTCTCCATCAGGTGAGAGGATTTTATGTGTCTCCTCATCTTGGTGGCCAAAGTGTAGCCTGTCGGGAAATAAACATCAAATCAGTCCATAAAACATTATTCTGTATTTTCAGCATTCAGCTAACAGATAAAGAAATATGTGAGAAAACCAAGACCAGAAGGATTAATCCATATTTGGTGCTCTAGTGTAACAGTGAGACCCACTGATGTGCTGGTAATACATTTTGGAATAATGGAGCTCTATGGCTCAGAGGAAGATACATCAGACTGTGATTCACACTGTTTGGGTCTGTTCATGGGATTTGTTGACTATAACAAAAATACAGAACATCAGTAGACTTATCATTTAATTTAAATTGTATGTAAAGCACTTTGAAATGCCTCAGTGCATGAATATATATATATCTGTATGTCTCCTCTACGTGGATGACATCAAGCTGTATGCCAGGAGTGAGCAAGACATCGACTCACTGCTCTACACCACCAGGATCTACCACAACAACATTGGAATGTCATTCAGACTAGACAAGTGTGGCAAAATAGTATCCAAGAGAGAAAAGTTAGTCAGAACTGAAGGGATTAGACTAACGGAAGGTGACATAGCAGATGTCGAGGACAGCTACACGTACCTTGGAATCCCGCAGGCAAATGGTAACAATGAAGAGGCCACAAGAAGGTGAGCCACAGCCAAATACCTCCAGAGAGTAAGGCAAGTCCTAAAAAGTCAGCTGAATGGGAAGAATAAGGTCCGAGCCATCAACACCTACTCCCTGCCCGTCATCAGATACCCTGCTGGCATAATAAGCTAGACAAAGGAGGAGATAGAGGCCACCGATATAAAGACCAGGAAGCTCCCCCCAATGTATGGAGGATTCCACCCCAAGTCCAGCACTCTGTGGCTGGACATTAAGCATAAGGAAGGAGGCCGAGGACTACTGAGCGTCGGAGCCACTATCCAAGATGATTCAACAAAGATTCATGAGTACATCAGGACGATGGCTCCAAGTGGTAAGTTGCTTAGTGAATACATCAGGCAGCAGAAGCCCACTGAGGAAGAGGCAAACGTGGAACCACGTGGGAGGACAAACCCCTGCACGGCACGGACCACCGGCAGATAGAAGAAGTGGCTGATAGAGAAATCCTACCAGAGGCTGGAAAAGGCTGGACTGACAGACAGCACAGAGGCACTAATCATGGCAGCACAGGAACAGGCTCTGAGCACCAGATCAAAAACAGGCTGGGATCTACCACACCAGTAGAAGATGTGGAGAGTGAAGGCAACAGTGGTCCCCGTGGTAACCAGAACTCTCGAGGCTGTGACCCCCAAACTGGGAGAGTGGTTCCAACAGATTCCAGGAACAACATCCGAGATCTCTGTCCAGAAGAGTGCAGTCCTAGGAACAGCTAAGATACTGGACCCTCAAGCTCCCAGGCCTCTGGTAGAGGACCTGAGCTGGAAGGAGGACCAGACCTCCTGAAGGGGCGAGAGGGGGATTTTATTTTATTTTTTTATATTATACATACACATATAGATACATACACACACACACACAACAAACCTGTCCAAAATTCACTCCAGTAAACATGTTTCACAAAAAGAATGAAATAAAAAGCAGGGTATGCCACCTGTGCCTGTTAGCCAGCCATAACTGTCTAAAAATAAACTTTGAGCTCATCAATAATGAACCCAATTAACTCAGCAGTGTTTCCCAACGCTTCATAAAAAGTACATGTGGACAAGCTCATAATCAGCAGTTTGTTCTTTCCAACCATGCGTGCAGGACAGAACATCTGCAGCCTGCTGAGGGAAACGCTCGGCCGGACGGACGGCGATCAGCGAGCGCTGATTCACTGAATCCTTCTTCCACTTGTTTTGTGTCCACCAGAGCCGGACTGGGCCAAAAAGATCAGCCCTGGCATTTTGAAGCAGAGTGCCCGGTGGGCCAGATGGGCCAGATGGCCAGTCCAGCCCAAAATGTGGTTTGAGTGACGTTTTGAATAAATAGTTGTTAGAAAGATATTCTACTCGAAACCAGGTTGAAGATCATTACTCAGGTTACTTACGCGAGAGTTATGTCACATAATGTTCAAAGGACTGTTTCTCTTCTTCATCTTTTAGACCTAGTGACACCCAAGTGTTGCAACAGGGCGTCACTTCCGAAATGCAAAACCGGAGGAAATTTGCATTCCCCAGGAAGCCTTTACCATCAAAGGCAAGCCTGGGAACTGAGGTCCCAAGGCCAAAAGGTCCTAAGGCAATAAAGTCATTTAGATAAGAATGCAGCTCTGCAGACACTGTTTCTGGCATCATTAGGGTTAATCTTATAGAGTGTAAACATACAGACAATACATCTGCATCTAGAACCTCCTGTGGTCTTAACTGTTACACCACGTGTTCTTCACTGTCACAAAGGTATTTAACACAAACAAGCATTATTTTCCCAACAATAGTTAATCTACAATGTGTGACAGACATTATTGACATTAAAGTTGAACGCCACCTATTTTACAAATCAAAGTGTGTTCACAGGTGTTGGGAGAATACTGCATATGTGAAATGTGTCCAGAGGGAGCTGCGTGAAATCTGACAAATAGTGATTCCTGTATGTGACACGTTCCTGGCCAACACAGCTGATTCTGGTTCTGAGATTAGATGACTGGTCCCAAGCCACGTTCTGACCTTTTCCACAGACGTGGCAGCGGTGGGGCCTTTCTCCAGTGTGCAGCCTCTCGTGGGACCTCAGGCTGTGCGGGTCCCTCAGCGACTTCCCGCAGTAGCTGCAGAGGAAACCTCCGCCCGTGTGGGAGAACATGTGCCGACGGAGCTCTGGCTTCTGGGAGAAACTCAGGTTACACTCGGTGCAAGGATACGGTTTCTCTCCGTTGTGAATTCTCAGATGGCACTCGAGGTTCCCTGAGAGACAGAGAGAGAGAGAGAGAGAGAGAGAGAGAGAGAGAGAGAGAGAGAGAGAGAGAGAGACAGACGTTATGCTTGTCGGTGGGGGGGGGCTGTGGTCGCAGCAGGAAACAGTGAATTTGCATTCTGTCCAATAATGTGTGAAGACTCGGTTCTCTCACAAATGTCCTGTTGTCACTTTGACAAATGAAAAGCTAAATTGTGGGCATTGATCCCAGCTGGACGTCCTGTCAGTGTTGCAGACTGTGTGATGGTCTCTGATCGAGTGGAGTTAACTCATTGATATGATCAGTGTCACGGTGTGAGGTGCAGGGTGGTGAAACGTAAGGAGGACAAAGCATCACAGCAGCAGTTAGGTGTGTACAGGGGCCCTAAAGGGACATGAGGAAAAAATAAATAAATAGGGAGCATGAACATGATCTCGTGCTTCTCGTGCACTCAGGATGTTTCCGGTCAGGCAGCGGGAAACAGCATCCAGCTGTACAGGAGTTACTTCGGCTATATTTCAACCTTGGACGTCATTGTAAGCACATCACAGCACTGCTCGCTAGTCGTCATCATTGCATTTTCTCAGAATGACATTTAAAGAGAATTTTGAATTTGTGTGAATATAACCAGAGATAGTTACTCGTGTGCATGAGAAACTATCTGGTGCATACAAGAAACTTGGACTTATTTATTTATGTCCCTCTAGGGGCTCCGTAGGTGTGCTGGAACATTAGGCTGCCTTTTATTTTCAGTAAAAGTATTTCAGTTATTTTCAGACCCTTTACAGCTCTGAACAACTCTGCTGCTGCTCGTCACAGACAAAAATACCGAACTCTGTCAGCTGACAAGGTTCACAACAAATACACTCATTCCAACAAGGCCTCAATACATTTTGCAGTATGTTAACATCAATACTGTACATTCAAAAGAAACACATTATTTGTACATCATTCAGTATTTGTCTTAGTATCCAATCAAAACCGAGACCCCGCCTACTCACACATCAGGTCAAAGGGCATGCGTCGTCCTTACGCAACGGCACAAGATGGTGTCCACAAAGGACTCAATGTCCGGTTATGGCACTGATTACTGCACGTCTTTAGGAAATAAACTCGATTTTAATGTGTTGTAAACTTCCTGGTGCTTGTCATCAAATGTGTAAGTTTAAATTAAATACAGAGAACAAAAAAAACTGTGGGAGAACATTTCTTTACAATTAAAGGAGAACATTTGGGGAAATATGTTAACATTCTTACTGAAGGTCAGATGAGAAGATCAGTATGATCAATATATATATTTATAAATAATTCTCTGAGGGAGGAGGAAGCAGCTAGCCGAGCTCTGTCTGTCTGTCTCTGAGCGCTGTCTCACTTAGATTCAGCAGTTAGCGTAGCATTGGAGCTAAGCTGGTCAGAGAGGAGAAACCCCCGGCTGCACTGCAGGTCACACAGCAGCAGTTCAAACATTTAACAAACTCCAACTTCATGCAGACTTTGAGAGAATCCAGCTGGTGAGCATCGTTATTTGATGTTTTTTGCTGAGCTGCTCAAAAAACATGTCTTTTCAACATTTCTCATCACGAAACAAGGGAGTTTTGAATTGAACTGTGTGCTTTGTGGAGCAGGTACATGCATGTTGAGCTGTGTTCTTTTTGTCGTTTGGTCAAGATGATGTTGTTTACTGGGATCAGTCAGGTGGTCTGTGCAACCTGCCGGCCTTTATCAACATCTGCTGGCAGAAAAACATCTGGCCACAGCAGCACACCTGACCGTTAAACGGCTGGCTGCAGCTCCAGCCTCTGACATTACCTTTCTGACTGAAGCACTTCCCACAGTGCTGACAGATGTGAGGCTTTTCCCCCGTGTGGAGCTTCATGTGGTTCCTCAGAGAGCCGGCGTTAGCCAGCAGCTTGGGGCAGACTGCACACTGCACCTGAGAGGGAGAGAAAATCAAATGCAGCATGTCTTTCTAAATACTTTAAAAGTTCAAACTGCTGGTTGGGAAGAAAAAACAAGACCTGCATGAAAATCTAACGATGCTGTGTGAAGGTTTTTGAAGTTGGGCTGAGAGGTGCAGGCTGTTTTGAGAAGCTGTGTAACAGTGTGAACTAGCTGAGGGGAAGGTGAAGCAGCAGCAGCTTAAAACTATTATCCTTGGTGTTTCTGGACAAATGCTGTATGTGTGAAAAATGAATTCATTAGGCTGCAATAACGTGACCGCAGACGAGTGAACGGCCACATACAGGGGGCGCTGTGGCGTTTTCACCAACATGCACCGTGTGTCTCTGAGACACTCTGAGAAATGTGTCGAATGCATTTTCTTTCTCGTACAACGAGAGCTGCAACTAACGATTACTTTCATTGTCGTTAAATCTGCTGACGATTTTCACGATTAATCGTTTGTCTCATCACAGTTTCCCAGAGCTCAAAGTGACGTCTTCAAAGTGCTTCTTCTGTCCAAAACCCAAAAAACTCTTCATTTACTGTCAGAAAGGACTAAGAAAAGCAGCAAATCTTCACTTTAACAAGCTGAACTAGGCACTGTGTGCTCAAAAAATTACTGAAAGAATTCATCGATTATCAAAATAGAATTTTTCTTAACTGACTGACTAATTGTTAAGTATTTGAAATCAAGCATTGTTTACATCCATGTTTATTAGCACGCACTCTTCTTCCTCCTTGCGTTTGCTGGTGCATCGTATTTCCTGGCATGTTACCTCCACCTGTAGTGGAGTAGTGTGCAACCGCTGGCAGGACCGTGGATCACATGTGCACGAGATACATAAAACGGGTTCCACAGAGTAGAACGCCTGCCTACCTTCGGCGGCTGTGTGTAAATCATTCTGCTGCAGTGAAGCAGGCGGTGGATGCGTAGGGAGGGCCGGCGAGCGAACGCCTTGCCACAGTGCTCGCAGACGTACGGTTTCTCTCCGGTGTGCAGGACCATGTGCTCCTTCAGGTCCCGCTTCAGGCCGTACGTCTTCTCACAGTGGGAACAGGAGAACGGACGCTCCCCGCGGTGACTCATCTAGACAGAACACCATTATTATTTGAAATCAGGTGTATTATTAACTCTGCTATAGTTTCTATTCAGTGGTGAGTAAATTGCTACTCTGCATGATGACGAAGTTCGAGGCCATCAAGGGAGCCGATAGGAAAAACTCCCCGCACCCACACATCCACGTTTAAAAAAAGACACGGGTGACGTGTCTCGTCTTTCTCAGCCCATTTAGTTGTCAAGTAGATTGTTTTTTTTATTCCTGCAGATAAGTGCAATAGCAAAGAGGATAACAACTCTGATAGCAGAATGTGTTTCAGCTAAAGCATCAACGGTAATCAGCTTTGTGTCAGTCACCACAATCAAAGAGTCCTTAAAAATCATTAAGAGATAGAGAGCGCTGCAGAGAACAAAGGACGAAATACTATCAGACATATCGGTGCAAATGTTGCCGATATGTTAGAAAATGTGTCTCAATTACAGTTTGTTCAGCAGAGTGCAGGGAGATTATATATTGGTGCCAAATTCAAGGATCTTTATAAATTATACTTATCTATGTATTTACATAGGAGAAACATATTGGCTAATATTTTTTAAATGTTAGAAAGAAAGAAAGAGATTCTTCTACTCCATCATGCAGTCGCACTACTTACCTGATGGGCTCTGAAGCTTTCTGCAGAGGTGTAGTTTTTCCCGCACTCTTGGCAGCTGAAGGGTTTCTCCTCTGTGTGACTGAACTGGTGTTTCTTTAAGTGGCAGAACTGGAAGAACTTCTTGCCACAGCTGGAACACCTGTAGCGCCGCTCTCTGATCTCTGGGCGCAACGCGAGAGCCGCCCCAGCTACATACGCTGCTGCCGTAGCCTCGGCATCCGGGTCTGCTGTCTTCACAGGAACCGGCTTTTCTGGGACAGACTGGGCGCCCTCAGCAGAGCTCAGGCTCCGCCCCTCTGTCTGTTTGGGCGGGGCGGGGCGGGCGGTAGGTTGCTTCCCCCGGTCGGTCAGACAGTGAACGCGTCGTGGTTTAGCAGCTAGGCGGGAGCTGCAGCGGACAGGAGGAGACACCGGGAGGCCTGGACTGTCTGTCTGTCTGTCCACAGCAGCTAGGACACCTGGACTGTCTGTGTGTCCACCTGCTGCTGTGATAATATTATTGGATGTGTTAGCTGCTCTGTGTGTTGTCTCGGCTCTCCTCTTCCTCTTGCGGATGGTCGGGTGACTCCTCTTGATGCCTCTGGGCCGGTTTCTGTGCTGTCCCTCCTCCTCCTCTTCCTCCAGTTTGTCCTCCGGTTTGTCCTCTGTGTCCTCTTCCTTTTCATCAATGATCGATATGTTGGGAACTACAGTCTCTTTCTTGTGCTCCACCTTTTGGTCTGTCCAACCAAAAATAAAGCAGTAAAACAGTGTGAGGCTGAAGTTGATTGACAGAAGACGTATCTGCAACAAGTTTGATTGTATATTTTGACTTGATATCACAGCTTCCGTTATCTGCTCAGCCTTGTATTTGCTGCCTGTATTACAGCTTTCTATTCTCCCTCTTAACCTAATGAATATTTGCTACAACAACAATGTAATTTCCCTGCAGGGATCAATTGCCTCTTATCTTATTATCTTTCATTTAGTATTCATAATTGTTTCAGAGATGCGTTCATTATTTATAGTCCTCAGTCTGTTTGAGTCAGCACTCTACAAGAGCAAGAGTTTAATAAGACATCCAGCCACAGTCTGTTGCTGCTGGGCATTTTCTGCATGAAGACCCTTAATGTCTCATCAGTCACAGCATGTAAAGGCTCCACAGACCAGAAATAAAAGAGGGTTAGCAGAGCTGGACAGCACATTCTTCTTATATACAATGTGCTTCCACACTTGTGTTTTCTTGCTTGGTGTTTTCATTTAACTGGTGTGTTATGTGCTCGCTAGAAATGATTCATCCTGTAATTATTCATCTCCAGCGTTCATTCTCATGTTTGCTCAACTGAAACTAACTGATGTTAAATAATGATTCTGCTTTAATCAGTGATGCTCATCCATCTACCTTTGTGTTTACATGCAGCAGTTTCATTTCACTGCAGCTTGGACTCTCATTATAACACTGGATGCTAAATGAGGTTTTCTGGGCTTTTATTGGTTGTTGAGTCCACTGAAATGTCCCTCTAGCGCCTCCAGGTGGAGAGAATAAATGCATATGAAGTGGACTGAATTGGCACCAAGCAGTCTGATGACACCAATCAGGGCCATGTACATATTGATTCCTTTATCAATCAGTAAAGCGAGGTTCAGTTTTCTTCAGGGTTTATCAAGAACATAATACCAAGTTTTTAAGATGGCATGCTGTGAGAAATTTTAGTAATATTTCATTTGTCAGTATTCATTGTGACATGAGAAAACGGAACCGTTACTTCCTGACAGGAGGATGTCATCATGAAAATGAGATTAAACGATAATCTGAAGTATCGGCCAGCCTTAGTTGCGAGCCCACATTAAAAAGGCAGCTAAGCTACAAGATCGAGTGGAGAAGACGTCACAGTGAACGGGCCGATAAGCCTTTATCAATCAATACTAAACTCACTTTAGTAGCCAGAACCGTTAGTCCCAGGAACTACTGTTCCAGGAACTAAAAGGTTCCTTTAGCCTGTTGCTGTCTGCATTAAGATTAGGCTAATTAGTCCGCTGACGTTTGAAAAAGCACTGGAACAACAAAAACAGTGAGCATGGAGGAGCTCAGAAAGGCCATCTGCCGTACGCCCCCCAGGCCTGTCAACCCCCCCGTTTCTCCCATATATTTCCTTCTATCCGCCGTCCTCACGTTTAAATATTTTCCCATAAAAACATACATCACATATTTTTTACATTTCTAAAGAGAATAATAATAGTCCTAATTAAAAACGAGGTACAGCAGGCGGCAGTATGTAGAACATTAGCTGTAACATGATCCGCCAGTAAACCCAGAGAAGAAGAAGACAGATGAGAAGATGAAGAAATATGGCAGAGGGATGGAGACGCAGCTGTACCTGCCAATAAAGCTAAAGCTCCGTGACAGTACTTATTGAAATGAGAGGAGACGTCCCTTATTTAATGAAAAGCAAAGTCGGACAACTCGTGCTTTTTGTAACGTGTGCAGTTCACATTTTAGTATTGCACATCATGAAAAATCTTCCAAGCGCAGAAACACCCTGTCAATGACGACATGCGTGACAGGAAACGTTTCGGAGGCAGATCATGTGACCAAAGCTGAGATGAAGAGAACAGTAATAAAAATAATGTGGCCTTCAGCTTTGCAACAATTTCAACCGTAGCCTAGCAACGGTCACGATGACATGAATACATAATGTGTACATGTCTCATTCAAGTAATACATGCTGTAAATAAACATGTTTTCCTTTACATGGTGGGGGTTGGGAATATTTCCCTTATTTTAAATTTCCAGCACAGACAGGTGTGACGCTTTCTGCTGCAACAAACAAAAACAAACTGGTTTGCGGCTGCAGATTTTTAAAAATAGTTGCTGAAATAAAATGCTGTGAGCACTCGACCAATCAGAAATAATCAGCACTGCAAGCTCCGCCCCCAAAGTTCTGTATTTTTGGAAAGTACTGCCCCCCCCCCCCACCTGCAGTTCGTCTACAACAGCCAATGATAACTGAGGGCTCTCATTTACATTTCAATGAAATTCCAAAATCTATTTTGTGATTTTTTTCTAGTGCAACTGTTTTGATCAAACTGCAAGACTGTCTCTGGGGGACAAACCTGGTATTTAATGAATGCTACAACCCTTCCACAGACTTTAGTGCGGCTACAAACCTAATCACTTGATCTATCTGTAACCTCCCGTCTGCAGCCGTCACCTGTAAGTCCAGCGGCGTTGTCCTGTACAGCCGGTGTGTCTGTTGTCTGACTGTTTCCCGCGGCGTCTCCGTACAGCAGCAGCTCTGTTCCCGGCAGGATGTCCTGACACACACGCAGACACACGTCCACACACTCGCCCACACACACCTGTCCACAGGCGCACTGCAGCGCCACGTTCTGCTGGACCCTGCCTCGAGCCTGGCAGGCAAACCTGGGGAACAAACACAGATGCTGTGATGCACTTTACAGTGTGTGTTCTGCACTGAACGGGGTCATGAAGTGAAAACAGGAGGATGATCATGAGGATGATGCCAGGCTTCACATATATCTATCATATATATATATATATACACTCCAAATGTTCCAAAGTTCATTTTACTCAAACACACACCTATAAATATTAGAACCACAGAACTGACCATTTTGCTCACCGAGGCTGTAAGAGATGGAAACTGAACATTTTTAAACCACAACTGAAAACCTATATATTCTGTGTTGCTGTTAACTGCAATGAAGTGCTGAAGCTTAAATACTTCAGGCACGATAGAATTCCAAAATGTGGATATCTGAATGTTTTTTTATATTGGACCATTTAATCCGTCGATGTTTGCATCTTGAATAATGTCTTTTATGATTCTCCCTTGTCTGTTTCGTGGATATGTATTGATTATCTGCTGTTCATGTTCTCCAGAGGATAAATCTTAATTACTTTGGTGATCATTTATTTTTTTACCTAGCGCCATCATCAGGTCTAAATTTGATTTTGTCCAGTTCTTTGTTTTGTGACCAAATTCCCATCAGCCTCAGCTGTACGGTGTGTTTAGTGCCAATTAGCAAATGTTAGCATGCTAACACGCTACATTAAGATGGTGAATGTGTTAAACATTACTTCTGCTAAACATCAGCATGTTAGCATTTAGCTCAAAGCACCACAGTTGCTAGCATGGCTGTAGACTCCTACACTTGTTAGTTTCCATAAATCTTAAGTTAAACGGTGTCGGCCTGACTGTGACCCCCCCCCCCCCCCCATGACAATAAGTCCAGGACTTGACCAAGTTTACTGACTATAAATCAAACCAATCCAAGTGTTAATTTGCCTTCAAATTTTGTCCACAGAATCTCTCTACAAACCCAGTTGAGACATTTAAAGATTTAAGAGACTAAAAGCCGTTTTCTTTTGTGTGAAGTCAACTTACTTGATCCAGACGGAGCTTTGTAGTAAAGCTTCTTCATTTGCTGCTAGATCCATCCCTGCCTACAAAACACAACACAGACGTTTACGTTACAACATTTTATTTCAGGGCTCATATTCACAATCTTTTCTTAACGCAGGAGTTAAGATCCACCGAAGACCTGGTCCCAGAGCTGCTGAGAGCAACTCTCACTGAGGAACTGAGAAGCGCTGAGCTCACAGAGGGTTGGCTGGCATCACACTTCATGAATGAAGACAGAGTGTTTGATAGAATCTCAAAATAATGAGTCACCTACGTGATTATTTTGCCAGCTTCCACAGCTGACTGGTCAGTGAAAGCAAAATAACATCTTCATCAATACACGGGAGCAGAAGGAACTAATTCAATTAATAGACAGACAGATCATTAATAATATCACAGATGCCACATATGGAACCTAAAAACACACTACACTGTATCTGCCAAAGCATCAGCATGTGATATTTTTCCAGATCCTACTTTGTGATATTTCTACACATTGCATCGATCATATGAGCATGTATTCATTGCAGCCGGTGCATCTTTATCTGAAATCAGAGTCTGAGAAGTGTGTTTGATGAACAGTCTGACAGACGGCTGAGATATCAGCCGTCTGTCAGACTGTTCATCAGAGCTGAAAACTGCTTTTTCCCCGTGTCCAAGCAGCTTTGTGCAAACGTTCGTCTCTGCTGCTGCTGGACTGTTTGGATTTGTTTGTGAGCTGATTGGATCCTGATTAACTGGCTGTGATCCAGAGTTTTCTTTTAACAATCAAAATGAACAAAAAGGGCTATTTAAAGTGTGACTTGGACAATCAGCCTTAATAGAGATGTCAGGCGGCTCTGTGTGCAGTGTACCTGTACAGATGTGCATTTACCTTTTCTGCCTCTGTGCTGCTGCTCTGACCTGCTTTGGGCTCAGAGTTCATTGTGAGGTCACCATCTGGGCTGCAAGTCATCGGGTCAAAGTGATACTTGGAGGCCCACTCCGTGTCCCCTTCCCTCCCCAGCAGGGACCCAGCCTCCAGCGAGCGGCCCACCCACCACAGCCCCAGCCTGCCCTCACAGAGCCCCGAAGGCCCCACAGCGAAGCCGCAGGGAAGCAGCGTGGAGAGAAAAGAGGCGAGAGCAGACGGGACGGGAGGCGCTGGACTGGCCATCAGCCTGTACAGGACAATACGAACAGGTCGCAGGTTAAGACTGAACACGATGCAGTTACTGTCACCAAACACCTGTCACATCATGTCATTGCCTTTAAATGATCTTTGACCTGTTCTTTTTAATGTGTATATGTTATTCTGCTGTTATGGTCTCAATGACCCGGTAAATCAACATGAAGGTAATACAGGTATGGAACAGGCGGAGCAGACATTTTGACTTGTTATAGCAGGTAAAGCACAGGTGTAATTAATAACGTTAATGATGGTGTATGTGGCTTCAATGGAATCATTATTAATTAATTACACATTTGCTTTTCTAAATGTCTGCTGTGGCCCAGAGACCCCAAATACAGATGCTGACCAGGTGGCTTCTGTTGTTCTTTAATGAGTCTACAGCCATGATGAATGAACTATCTGCAGCTAACAATAGGTACAGAATCAAGTGTTTAAGCAGGTGAAACTCAAAAAGGAGTTAATTTCACTGTGAAAAAATGTCCAATAAACCGTGTAATGAATGGTAACAACTTGCTGCCCTGCTCAGTGCTACATCGAATTATTGATGTCATTTAATGTGACTTTTTGAATTTATAATGCAGTTTGATTTAGATAGATTATATTCCAACTCTTTCCACCTGAGACTGTATAAAAACATATGAATATATATGATATATATCATTTAGCCGCCGTCTGCTGTCCGTGTGACTGGTAGCTAACGCAGGGAAATGCATTTCTGGCCAACAACAATCCACACAGCCGCGCTGCTGTTAGCTGTTAGCTGTGAGAGCAGATTCAAACTGCGGCACATCCCCACTCATTCAACTGTGGCTGTTTTGCCTCTTTAATTATTAATCACAAAAGTATGCTGGGTGTTCCCTAAATGCACCTTCTTTTTTATGACGTGCCAAAGCAAAACGGCACCCACTACTACCAGCAGCCAACTTTTACGGTGCGTTAGCATGGGGTAGCTAAGTGGCTGTGGTTAGCAAAAAACGTGACTCAAAAACGATGTTATCAATCATTTTAATAATCATAGTAATTGTGTACATACTGCGGATGTGCTCGGTGTATTGGGATGATTTTGTAAAGTTTAATTATTCCGATGAAAACTCTGGGAAAGCCATCGTTATCCAGCGAGTAAAACACCAACGGAAGTCCCCGCAGTTTAAGGTCCGACCGGGAAAACAGTTGTGGTGTATTTAGTTCCGACATCAGTGAGTGAAATGCCACAGATATTGGTGAGTATATAATCATGATAATTCCTGATATGAATGTTTATTTATTGATATATCTGTGTATATTGAGTAGACATTATTATTATTATTATCATTATCATTATGTTTAAATTAAACATTAAATGTTGCCAACTTTATTAAGAGAAGAAACCAGTAAAAATAACTATTCAAATAAATATATGAAGACACCTAAACAAACAACAAGAACTCTCTCACGTTCCCAAACAGTGTTGTGTCCTGGATAGCTGCACTGTAGGGATACTACGTGAATAATCAACATATATAAAAACATTTAAATCAATTTAGATTTCATGGGGACTCTAAGTTTTTACAATAGCAGATTCCTTTTTACTGTCAACCTTAAATTTGGGGTTTTCCAAGCATGTAGCAAGCTTTTCCCAAATCACCTAGAGGCTGGATGCTTTTAGTCCAATGATGGGGATCGTACAGCGTTCCAGGGAGACACCAGCATTCTCCCATTCTTTGATACTTTAATTACATTTTGCTGGTAATACTTGTTTACTTGAGTAAAAGCTTGAATGGAGGACTTTTACTTGTAATGGAGTATTTTTATACTGTGTTACGCTTCTTTTGGATGTTAGGCTACTTGTTCCACCACTGATCACCACGGAACCAACGGCCTCAGGTGGTTGGTTCTCGCTGGGTTTAGACTAAACATCATGTGTCCATCTTAGAAATGCAGCTGAGCTATTTGGTAGGCACTTTTTGTGTAACTTAAAAAGCATTAAAGGAATGCTCCAAACATACAGCTCATAACTCCCCATCAAACAGCGACTCGGACAAAATGTATTAAGAGTTTTAGAGGTGGATTCTGTCACCTTTGGGCGGAGCCAGGCCAGCTGTTCCCCTGTTGTTATGCCAAGTTCAGCTGACTGGCTTCTGGCTGTAGCTTCATACGTATTTAGTAACTCTCAGCAAGAGAGTGGATCCGTGCATTTCCCAAAATGTTGTTCTATTCCGTTAAAATAGTTACATATATGCAATTTATTCTTAATTCCTTTTAGATTCTTATATATCCAGCTGTCTTCCACTGTACATGTTATTAAATGACATGGTGCCTCATTTTATTCACCTGTTAGTGGAACCTTTGTCTGACATGGTTTTTAGTTTTAAGGTCCACGTTGAGGTTAAGACCTGAACTCTGAGTTTACTGAGTTTGACAGAAAAGCGAGTGTTTCTGATTTGCTGTGATCTGAAAAGTGCTTAACAGGATGTTTCAGGTTACAAACATGTTCTGTTTTTTGCTAATGAACAAGTCCAAAATAAACTGAGCAGAGAGAGACGATTCATCCGGAGGCCCAGGGCAGAGAGGTGAACCGGTGTGTGGAGGGCGGGGCGCAGAGGATCCTTAAAAAGGACCCTATTCAGTCACAAGGGAACGCTGACACATGTACAACCCACCCTGCAAATACAAATGTACCGTAATGTTATTATTCCTATGAGTCAGCGCCGCAGCATATTTACCTGCTGCCACAGAAACACTGAGCGCACTGACAGGCAGACGCAGGTGAAAGACGGGTTTGTTGTCTGCACCTGGAATATCTGGGCGGTGACCCTGCTGGACTGATGCAGGACTGGCTGACTGCTGCAGCCTGTTCATTTCATGCTTTTCACACTCGTAGCCTTCACATCTGTAGGTAGCTGTGTGTATGAACGGTCAGGACAGAAACAGCAAAACATCCCAGCAGGTAACAACCAAAGGGAAATGATTTATTTGGCATGGATTGATGTGTGAACATGCACATGTGAGTTCCTTCTGCACCACTTTGGTTTCACAAAACAAAAAACAAGACAAAGTCAAGAAGACATTGTTATGTGAGGATGAGGCAAATATATACAGTTTATTTCTCTTAAATCATATCTTATTTATCTATTTTGTATCAGTTCCTTGCAAACAGCCAGTGTGTAGTTTATTCTATACACCGTGTGTGATGATTGAATGCATTTGAGATGGGAACATTTAAATAAGACTGGTGTTAATCTCTGTAGTTCATATTGCACAGCAGAAAGAGGAA
>JAVQJV010050022.1:0-17017 GCA_036024995.1 Gadopsis bispinosus | reverse complement strand
TAAAGACAGTGTTTCCTTGCCACTGTCTCCTAGTGCTGCTCATGGTGGAAATGTTGGGTCTGTACATATAGAGTTGGCTTGGACTGGCTCTATATTAACAAGTGCTATGAGATAACTCTGTTATGATATAGCGCTATATAAATAAAATTGAATTGAATTGAATATTTCAGACACTAGTGTCCAGAAGGACTTTGGGTGGGCACACCCTTAGAGGTCGCGCTACGAGCTCAAAGCAGAAGTACTGCTCTGTCGCATCGACTTCCTGGAATACTGCATCTAGTAGAGACGGACTGTACATCCCATCTGACCTGGGAATGTTTTTCAGTTACTAGTTAATCCTTTGTTCCTTGACAGTTCCTGTTGGAAGATGGAGATAAAGTTCAGCAGGAGTTCAGGATCAGTATAAGCAGTATAAAGATACGCACACACACTTTGGCTGCATCTGTAGACTACAGAGCATAAACAGACGCCCCATTCTGCTCCCTAATTTTAGATATTGAAGTGCGCGTTAGCCCTCGGTATCTTGATGTCACAGATGATGTTTAGCTATTTAGAGAGCAAAGCCTGGCTCCCCAAACAAGTGGAAAAGTGGCTTTCATGGTGATGGCTAAGAGGCTCTACACCCACTGCTCTCCATCATCTCCATCGCTCTCTCTCTCTCTCTCTCTCTCTCTCTCTGTCCATATCCAGCGCTCTGATATTTCTGCCTGCACGTCTGTGATGATCGGCCTCTCTCTCTCTCAACGCTGGGTCTCTTTTTCCAAATATGTCTCTCATTCAAACTGTGTTCCAGCTACTTTATGGGCACGACTCTCAACATAACAGAGACGACACAAAACCACCAACAACACAGGACTAGAGAGACTCTCCTCCCCCAAAATACGGCTGTATAAATCTGTGCAGGCAGCTTATTAGGACCCATTTTTAGGTTTACTGTCAGGCGTCGACCTGTAAAGAGCAACAACACAGGGCAGCTGTTCGTGTCCTCTGTGAAACCAAAAGTCAACGCTGAACTATTTTAACTTATGTACTTACTTAAACCCAAACCTGCGACCGTTTCACAACGTTAACCAAGTGTTTGTTATCGTTACCATGACGAGGGAGGTCCGGTACGCCTGTATGTGCAATTTTGGGACTCACCGACAAATGACCTATTCTGTCGTTTAGGCTGGAGGATTTAGATTATTGTGGCCTAGATTATTCATCATATGCCAACGTTGGCAGGGAGAAATACTCAAAAAAGTAGTTTTATCTGCATCGAATATTTCAAGTCCCGCTATAAAAGCTTAGAAAGGAAATGTACGCAAGTTTCCAAAATTAAAGCATTCACTCTTTAGGCTGGTTCCTTTCTTTGTGCCATCGTGAACGTTGATTTAAACTCAGCATAAAAAGGGGTTGATTCACAAACGCATGTTGTCTTACTCAGTTGCGTGGTATTGCAGATAGTTTTATAGCCCCGGTAGTGCCGTTGTGCTCGGTGAGTGGGCATTATTGTTTTCCACTTCCCCATCACGTTTTGTGAGGGACACGAGTTCATAACAGAGATGTTCGACTCGCACAGAGAACGACCTCACGTGGATCGCTCGCATCAAAAATAGACGTGACCTGCAGACATCTCCGCTCTAAATCTCTACCATCCTTCAAATTATCGACACAAATACACATCCATTGTCATTATCCAGATACCCAATATGGCCTATATTCACCAATAACCTAATAAATAATATAATATAATGTTATCAAACCATTATGTTTGTATGTGTGTATCATATTCATTCCCCTCTATTTCAGGTTTGAGAACTGTAAAGGTTTTACTGACGTTCCGTGGCCAAACATATGACATACTGTACTGCATTTTGTTGTATAATATTTATATTTGTTGTTAACAGTTTAACACTCTCTGCCCACCTTTGTTTCCTCGCTCACCTCGGGGTGCTCTGCTTTACAGGCATAAAATTATTCCCATCAATGTACATCTAACAGTAATTAAGCCAACACACACACACACACACACACACGGTGTGTGAGCGGACAGACTCATCCACGCATGTAAACACACCAGCAACACATTTACACCATTAACATGCAGGAAAGAGGAAGACTGATGCATTCATGCACATATACTTAATACCACAGCTGTAAGCACATCTGTGAGCGTGCACTCCCTCTCACACACACACACACACACACACACACACTAAGCTATCCCACGTCTTGGGGGGGATTTAATTAAAAGGTTTTGGAATTAATGAAGCTGAAGTCACGGTCTGTGTTTGTTGACCGATGGCAAACACCCACACCCACACACACAAACAAACATGCAAAGTCATACAAATTGTACACGTAAATATAAAAATGGCCACTTAGACAGAAACACATAAAAGCAAATACACTGGCAGAATTCATGGCTAAAGCAGCTTACAGCACACGGTCTACTTTACTAAAGGACATACTTTATGATATTCTGTTTAGACACACACACACACACAGCTTAAAGTCTGTGCTGTGATTTAGGGGCGTATTTAATGACACAAACGTCCTGTCCTGACACTGTGTGTGTGTGTGTACACACACACACACACACACACAGTCTCACATTTCACTCAGACACACACACACACGCACACGCCTCAAGGTGATGAGTCATGCAGTCTGAGTCAATGTCAGAGGAAACAGGTTAATAAGACTGTTCACGTCACAAGTGTCCTCTCAACACACACAAAACACCAGCTACACGCACCAGATAAGTTGTGGGTGGTTTGGTTAGTGTTTGACGTGTTCACGTCGACACTGCAGACAGCAAAAGTCCGACGAGCGGCTGAGACTAAACACTGACATACATAATATAGTCTCAGCTCTCTACATAGAGGCATGCAGATTAGAACTTTACACACACACACACCAATAATAACCCTTTCCCCCCCCCGATTTCCTGTAGCCAGGGGACAGATCTCAACAGGAGCTGGTTTAGGCTCTTTCAATTAGAGCTGTTTAACAAACCCCCACCTCCCCGACCGTTTTAAAACACTTGACCTTAATAAGACAGCTACCTCCCCTTTAAGTGACCCCCATGTGTCCTGTTCCTGCATTTGTGTTGGTTTGTGTGTACAATCTGTTCCTGTGTGCGCGTGTGTTTTACGTACAGCATATGTTTCTTTTGTTCTGTGCATTTATCTGTTTGCACGTGTGTGTGTGTGTTGGTGCGCATCTTCGCAAAAGCCAATATCGTAGTGGCGGCGATGAGAAATAAATAGCATTTTTATCCGATTCCTCCCCAATATCCATTTAAGCAAAGAGGAGCAATATCGCTGCGACGGTCGCTTCTCTGAAATTCACCACGGAACAAAAAGCAGATGAAGTGTGTGTGTTGGTTGGGGGGAAAGGGGGGGGGTTGAGTAATCATTTTCTGCCCTCCAACTGTTTCAGTTGCTCTTTGTCTGCGTGGGAATGTGTGTCTGCTGGTAAGCAGGTACATGAATGTGTGTGTGTGTGTGTGTGTGTGTGTGTTGCAGAGCAAAGCAGAAACTCAATTGAGCTTTTATGAGGATGATCCATGAAATAAATACCTGATGCTTTTCTGCCCAGTAATGGAGAAAAGCTTACAAAGAAAAATGGAACCACTTCACCATTTTTAATATCATTTATTGGATTGAGTGCTTACTCTTTAAACCTGGGTTGTGATGGCAGAATACCTGGCCAGTTCATGCTAAAGGAGGTTCTCAAAACCTTCGCCGTGTCGATTCGAGGTTACGGCCTCTGAGGATTCATTCGTGAACCTGATTCGGACGTCAAAAAGAACGATGACCCGCGGAGGACACCAGGACGCCGTAAATCTGCAGCAGCATTTACTAGCAATCCACTCTCATTTAGAGAGAGCAAATCAAATTCAAACTGTTGTTTTCTACGAGAGCAACAGCACTGTTGTTGGGAGCTTGAAAGCAGTACTTACTTTTGGCACTAATAACAGACATGTGCCATTTGCGTTTGGCCAATACCAAACACAAATGGACGAGAGTGAAAACGCTTTTACACCATCTTGCATTTAAAAACGCTGCTATTCAAGATTTGGGTGCGAGACAGCTTCTAGAAAAGTACCTTTGAAATCACCCTCCCCAACTCAACAGTTCGGTTGAACGGTTCAAAGAAACTCTTGTGCGCTGGCCTGCAGTTCATTTGGGCTGGTTTAATCTGTACAATCAGATTTTGTTATCGTTCCAGTTTCTGGTCGTAGTCCGAGTAGTATTGACCAATCACGTTTGGTTGAAGGCAGGTAAACGGTCGGTGTGGAGACCAAAGCAGGTGGAACGCATTGGCCGAAATACGCTCTGGCAACTCGTCGCAATGATAGCCAAGTACTGTTTTAAGAAATTTGGGTTTGAAGGCTATTATCCGCTCATACATCAGTGAGGCCGTTGTACTTCCTGTATCTTTGTATATAAACACAAGAACATCAGTAATAATTTAGTGAATCTGCTTCCAGATTCAATTAAGCTGCCGGTGTGAGAGTGGCCCAGAACTCCCTCTGGAGCCGCCACAATCCTATTCCTCCTGCATTGCTCTGCCTTGTTAGTCTTAAAATACAACGGAACATTACTCAGCCAAGTGCACAATCCTCTGGCATGAGCAAAATAAACTAAGGCGGCCTCGTGTGCAACCCCGTTGAGGCCATGCTGTGAGCGTTTTTTTCTTTTGGTCATCAGGGACACAGTAAAGTGCTTCAAAGTACTGTAGCAACGTGATTAAGGCAACAAGTGTTTGGCCACTAAAGGCTGGTTGGACAAGGCTTGTTGGATCTGTGTGCTGACCAGCCGGACATGGCTGCAAAGGTCAATCTGTTTAAGTAGCCATCGAATTAGAGAGACACACACAAGACAGAGATAAATCGTGCTGAATCAAAATACGGCACCGCACGAGACTTTGAAATAAGAAAAATGAGTGTGAGCATTCAAGAAGATAAATTAGTCAGCAAAACTGCCCAGTCAGTGTTGTGCTTGTATTGAATTTTGACCCTGCTGACACGGCCGGAGATGTCAATCCATTAAGTAGCCCAGTGGCTTAGTGTCACCAGCGGCCCGCAGAGCAGTCACCTGTGATCGCTCCAACGGCGAGGCAATAGATGATGACACGTCTTCCAACGCACGCCAACAAAATCCAGTTCAGTCCTGGATGCAGGCAAGCCAGCAGCTGAGAGGACGACATGTAAATGAAACCGCATCGCGTTACAGGAATCCTTAGCTCCTTGGCTGTTGAGTGCTGCAGGAATGAGTCCTAAAAGCAGAATGTGCGTTAGCATGTTAGCACTTCCTGTTCCCTCTTCTGGATGTCGGTGGGTTTCTTGAATTAGTTTCTGGGTTGACGTCTAAAATAAGTTCTGTGGTTAACACAAGCTTAAGAGATTTACACGTTTTGTTGTGCAACGTAGAAGTTACATCCGTAAACGCGCCACTCGTGAATTTTCCGTGTCTTAAAAATGCAGTTAAACAAGCGGCTAAACGAGGCTAAAGAGGCCGTCGGGGACATTAAACGTCGCGACGCCGAACACAGAAACCCGTCTACTCACTAGTCTACTACTCCTTTACAGGCTCGTTGGGTTTATTCTCGCGCTCCTGCAAACTATTCCAACTCAGACTGTCCCCAAAGGCTTTTGTAGAAGAGCTAAGCGCGCACGTTAGCGCAACGTTAGCTCTTTACTGCTGGAGATTGCATTTACACTTTTCACTCAGACCACAACACAGTGCTAAAGTCCCATTGGAGAAACAGCAAAGTGAAAAACCTGTGATACTGCGACATCAAACACACCAGTGCAACATTAAATCCTCAAGATGCTTCTCTGTGATCACATTCTCGAGAGCGTCATTTTCTCCGGCACCACTTCAGAAGTTCGCTCTTCACACGGTCACTTGTATGAGCGCGACTTTCTTTTCGATAGTCGTCAGCGGTCAGGGGTTTATATTGTGGCCACATCACGGACACAGACGCGACCAAAGGATGTTTTTTTTTTTATTTATTTCCCTTTCAGGAGCACTGAACATCTCGCAAGAAATGTAAAAGAAGGCGTTGCTGCTCTTCTGTGACTCCTCTGCCAAATCACACAGGCCGAGACTGATATACATAGCTGAGGGTTAATGGGGTTCAGCTGCTCCTTGTCGCCTCATCGGGCCATTCCTCATCTCCGTCGGCCTTCTGACCACCGGCCCTGTTCTCGCCGGCCACGTTCAGCTTCAGTACACAAGTCAACATGCTCAATATTACACTCCCGCTCTGAGAAATGGTTTTAATCATGGTTTTCCTCCGCTAACACTGAAAAAGGAAATGGAGAGTGCTGAAGTGAGATAGTTATGGCGTGAAAACAAAAAAGACCCATGTTCGCTTGTCTGGAGTGAAGGTACAGCAGCAGGCACGGTACAGCTGGAGATGTGGGCCATCTAAACTCTTGCTTACAATAAACTGAATTTCTAGAAGAATTGGTGCTTGAATTATCACACTGTATAATATATAAGAGTTTTGAAACTTCTCAATCACCCGTTAGTGACCATTAATCTATACGTTGCGAGGAAAGGTAGCATAGAGAAAGCCCGAGTTAGTTGTTTTTATTTGTGGTTTATTTTAGCAGGGACAATTCGAAATATACATATTGTACCAGATGACGCTAAAAGCTAATTTTCATCTGTAGCCGCTAGGCAGAGGCCACTGGTTCCAGAGCTAAAAGATCAGTTATAGCAAGTCAAACCTTACACCAGACAGAATAAAGCGCCACACCAAAAACTAAGACACAAACCAAATAATGACAGCCAGCACGAAACAAACAATTGGGGAACAAAACAATGTGGAGGACAAAGCAGAGAGCAAAGAAAAACAGGAACGTTTCAGTACATACATTTTGTTCCTCGATGTCCTCCACCTCTCATTTTCTCAATATTCCAAATCCACAAAGGCCATTTCTTTTATTTATTTAACACTGTTGCTACTCCACCTGGAAGAAAACCCCTCCATTTTGTATTAAGCCCCTGCGCCGCCCACCTGTGCTCATATATATATATATATATATATATATATAGCGTGAAAGCCCGCCTTCCCATTTTAAACCAGCCAATCAGGTAGGAACTATTGAGACCCCGCCTCTTCATATTTCACACAAGTGGTTCGTGTTTAGGTGCACTTCCTCTTAAAGCGCCACACCACTGGACTCCACACAGACACACTCACTGAAAGAATAAAGTTTTAAAGAATAAAGTCTTTCATTGTAATCAGAATTCCACCATCCTCTTGGCAGGTTCGTTCCAAACCAAAAGGTTATACGAACAAAAAAGGAATAAAGAAAGCGACTCAATGTATAGTTTTTTGGAACATAAATTCAGACAGATGGTTCAGTCTATGGTTTAATATCATTTGTGGCCAATGTTGTATTTCTTAGACCAAATTTAAATGTTTCTTAATGAAAATTTTGTTAATGTGAGTGTGTGACTATTATTACTTTTAATAAACCTTGCCTTTGGGTTAGTCACCACATTATTCTCATGAGTTTTGTTCCCTCCTGGCTGATTTGAATTAGCTCAAACTAAGACTCAAAATAAACGTACTGGTATATAGTTCTGTAAAGGTAAATGTACGGGTCTGGAATTGTAACTGCAGGATTCCTGCATTACACCCTGTTTGACTGGAAATATAAAAAAACAGAACAACAACAGACATTTATTTAAATGGAAACATGCTGTCACAGTCTATAGGCTATAGCACAGTTACTTCCTGTGCTCATTAAGTCTCGTGCTGGTGGGCGTGAAGACACATGGGTCTTGTGTTCACCTGAGATGTATATTTATGTGCCGACACTTCCTGTAGTTAGTTGTACATACATACATACCCGACTTTGTTACATTACGATGTATCCCGTGCCGGGGCTTTTGACGTTCCCAGGATTTCTGGTTCTGGCTCTGGACTTACATACTCCCTATAAGTGTAAGTTCCATTAAAGCTGGCAGCTGACCGTGTCCAGGTTTAGGCAGGCAGGTAATGGCACTCTGGCCATGTCACAGCAGGTCAATCTCATTAACACTCACGCACGCACACACACATGGTGCTACTGACAGGTCGGCCACACCCACCAGCTGTGAGACGCGTAAACGGTTAAGAGCCACGGCATCGTCTCACGTTCAAAATCTGCCATTTATGCTTATTTCTGTAAGACTGTATCTTTAGTAAATCTGATATTAGATTTGGCTACACGATTCGCAGAAACTGTTCTACATTTCAATTCAACCAGCATGAGTGTAAATGAACAAGCTCAGCCACTTTGCGAATGTCCCAGTGAAGCTCGTGAAGTGCAGTGTAGTCCACACGGTGACCTGGCGTGGCCGGTCAATCCCGTTGGTGACCAGTGACTTAGTGTCCGGTGAAAGGCTCTTACACAGAAGGATAATCAACACAGCTCACTCCTTTTCATTCCAAAATGCATGAAGAAATTGGTTGAAAAGTACTGAAATGTGCTTCAAAAGCTGCTTCAAATGAATGTAAAATATTTCATATTCAAAGCATTCCTTTTTAAGTGGAGTGGAGTAGTTATTTAAATACTCTCAGTTTCTGATATGGAAAACATTCATCTTATTAATTAAAAAAAACTGGCAGTTCTTGATATACATTTTTGTAAAAAGTCTTAAATATCAGGTCACGTTTTTTGAGATCTAGATACATTTAGATAGAAACCGTTCAACCTCTCAGTTAGTCTTTAATTATATTTTGAATGACTTAATTACCTGTATGTTTTTAAAAACACATGGAAACAATCACGTTTCGGTCATTCTGTTACACTTTAGTTGTTAATACATTTGAATTTTGGCTTCTGCTTGTGTATTTCTAGCCAAAATCAGCTCAGTAAATTATGTATAAACTTCTTTAGAATTTCTCATGTTGTCAGTGCAAATCTGAAGAATATCCATTTACATTTACATATTATTTTTGTTTTTAAATAACAGTCATATGCGGAAAAGATCGCGATGTGTTAAAGGGGTAAATCTGAGTCGAACTCCAGCCTCAACTCGGGACTGTCAGCTGTGTGTCATCAGAGGGAAATCCAGCAGCAACTATCAGGAAGTGTGTGTGTTTCTCCGATTACTTTAGCGGCACCAAGTGTCGGCAAGAGGTAATTGCTTGGTGGGTTTACCAATTTACACTGTAATCCATTAAAATCTGTCAACTCATGTGAACCTGTGACCTCAACCATCCTCGCGTGACATCAAATTATATAATTAACCCCAAAAAAAGGTTATATATAATACCCTCCCAACCGGTCTGCAGGACTGACGAGGCCTCTTGGATGACTTCATGGTTGGCTTTGACTCAGTGCTTGCAGACATCCTCCTCTCTGGATGACGGGCGAACGGGCTGCAACGTAATCCTTTGGGGCCTCGCTCTGGAATCTCACGAGGGGTTGAGTTGTTGCAGGACAACAAAAAGGATCTCACTCTTTAACAAGCAGGTCTGTCTCTGTAGGGATCCTTTCCATGATGTTGTCAGACAATCTGAGGCTGTCAGCAGCAAAAAACCTTTGGCACATTTAGTTGCCCCAACGGATCATGTTGCAGCCATTACAGCCTGTTCGCGGGTGCTGGCAGAGACGATCTACTGGTCTAGATCTGCTACCACTTCTTCACACAGATCTATCTTGAGAAGGAGAGTACCAGTGTACATGCTGCAGAAGACTGACTAACTAAAGCATCGCTGGTTGCGTAGACAGTGTTGTCATCCTGCCAGATAAGAGATTTGGCAGTTTCACATATCTGGCAGGAGGAGAGATGCCGGCGGTGAAAAAACAAGTCTAATTCCAGTCATTCTAACTTTAGAAACGTTTAACGAACTTGTCTGCAATGCTGCTCGCAAGCATGAATGAATGACCCTTCGATTCGAGAGTATCTCTTAAAACGTGCCTGTAGCTGTCATTCCCTCAGCTGCTCTCGCTTCTAATGAAGCGCTCCAGGTTTACTTGGACCAGGAAGGGTTCAGCCGGGTGTCAAGGTGCAAATATTTGGAGCTATCCAGTTTGAATGGCATTGTGCAGAGCCTGGAACCACTCACCAGATGTGCTTGGTGTGAAGTTGCTCTTAGCTAGGAAGCTCTGGCCGGTGGGGAGATGACACTTGTCAGCTTTCCATTAAAGAGGCGTCTCCATTGGGCCAGCTTTGTCCATTACCATTTATGTTTGGCCATGTTTGCTGCTACACGTTTTTGGCATGTAGGCCTCAGAAGTGTACAATGAGCAAGCTGGCAACGGTTTTAATATTTTGCTCAAAGACTAACAGCACACATGGACACACTGGCTGTAGAGGTCAGACTTTGGTCAGACCCTTTGCCAGCGCGAGATCCTTCAGACACTGCAACCAGCTCAAAAGCCTCCAAATGTTCTGTGAACCAAAACTCCCTGAAAGCAACAGATTTGGATTATTGTCGACAGAGCAGACAGGACTCCAGTGTGGTTTTAAAGGGAGCTTCACTCAACATGTCCCTGTATTTGTGTGTCATGGGAGGTGAATCCTTTTTTAGTCGCCCCTGAGAGCCCTAACACCGAGACGTACGCGACAGGAGTTAAGCCAGAGGAGGATCACAAGGTGTCTAAACCTGTTAACCACGGAGGGACGCGTTCCAACACTTTCCATAAGCTACAATGACAACAAGGCTCGGTGAGGCTAACTCAGCAGACTGACTGCTGAGAGGTGCCTTTTATTATCCCCAATCTGTTTATTGAATGCAAATTAGCAAAACCTCTGTGGGTTTAACATGGAATACATGATATTTATGGTTCCAATATTTCACAGGTCAGATGCAGGTGCGTGACAAAGGAGAGGGGTGAGAGAAAAAGGGAGCGAACAGGAGTGGACAGAAGAATAAAGACTGAAAGTCATAAAGAAAAGAGCGGAATAAGATTTGGGAACATTTACATAAAGACCGCAAAACAAAACAAAAGAGGGAAGCAGCAAGGAGGAGAGTGGGTGAAAGAGCGAGGAGAGAAGCAGCAGTGGTTGTGCGAGGAAGAGGTGAAGAAACAGTAGTCCGGCAGAGAACACGAGGGCGTACGAAAGGAGACAGGAGGAGGAGGGAGAGAGAGGAGAAAGGAGGAGAGGAGGGAGTGAAGGCTGCAGGCTGAGGAGAGGAGGAGGAGGAGGATGTTCAAAGAGTGTGTCTAAGTGAGCTTCCCATGGCTGGTTTCCCTCTTTACCGCCTGGCACTCTAAGACCATTTCAATGCCGTGGATGGAAGAGAGACGGGTGGGGGTGAGTGGGGGTGGGGCACTTACCGAGGCAGGCAGTCCTTCGACTGGATAATCCTCTCCACTAATACTAATCCCTGCTCTCTCACTCACACTTCACACTTTTCCACCTTTCCAGTCAACGTGTGTGTGTGTGTGTGTGTACGTGTGTGCGCTGTCTGAGATACATCATGTCACCAAAACAAAGTATACACAGTATATATATATGTATATATATATATATATATATACATACATTTATAGACACCTAAACATTACACCCATTATGGGACCGCTGATCCATCTCATTACATGCTGACACCGCTGCTCTGACAAAACAATTGGCGATACAAAATTGAGATCACCCGTCGTCCTGCAGTATATCTTACGTATGAAACTTTAAATATCAGCTGTCTATTGTAAAATATATATATCAGTCACAACACAATCATGCTGCGAATGAAACTGCTTACGTGTTTATATAACCATCTTGCTGCTGTAACACTGTGAATGTCCCCTCTGTGGGATTAATGAAGGATTATCTTATTTTATCTTAAAACAATCACAGAAAGACATAATGAGCCTTAACGGGTCGCAAAGTGCTTTTACAGATTGGTCTCATTCACCCATTCGGCGACGTGGCTGCATGCAAGGTGCGGTCCGCCATCGGGAGCAACTTAGGGTTCAGCGTCTTGCTCAAGGACACTTCGGCATGTGGACAGGAGGAGGCCGGGTTCGATCTGCCAACCCTGGGAGTAACCCTCTACACCTGAGCCACTGCAGCCCGTTAGTGAGCTGTAAACCAGAAGGTTTCTTGGTCAAAAATACAGAAACCCCTGGGAGCATTGACACATCCGGACCTGCAGGGGTCCCGGAGAAGCGCGACTGGAGCAGCTGAGAGGTTAAGTGTGTTGCTTAATGGAACTTTGGCGGAGAGAAAAGGGAGAGAGCGCGAGTGTGTTTTAGAAGGTCGATAGAGCATCTCTTGCTCTCTCAGCTCCCCCGGAGTCATTAACGATGACTATCTGCTTTGCTGACCAGGTATGTGCACACATACAAGCTAAAAGCAAGGACAACAAGGTCCACAAGCATTAAACTACTACGTACAAATATAAGTGTAAATATATACAGAAAGTGTGTGTGTGTATACAGTATGACAATAGTGCAGAGTGCTGAATTCAATATGAATATAAATATGATTAATGCAACAGGCTTTATACTAATGCCTCAACCTGTTGCTGCACCTCCATGGCAAAGCAGATAAAGGATTAGTGGTTGATCCTGTTTGAGTCAGGCTGTTTGGCTGAGCTGACTTTCACACTACCAACCTCTCTCTCACACACACACACACACACACACACACACACACACACACACACACACAGACACACACACATTTACTTAGGTCACTTTTTGGGACATTACATAGACTTATATTACTTTCCTCGAGACGTAGCCTAGCCCTAACCTTAACCACTGACCTAACAAAATCAGCTTTTTCCCAATTGGGGGACACAACTTTCGACCCCAACTGGACAAACTGTGCCCGATTACAGTAACTGGTCATTAGTCTGAAATGTGCCCATGAAGGTAGCCTAAGTCAGGCAACACTTACCCCTGCGGCACATATATCTCAACACTGACACACACAACATGTGCACTATACAAAAAGTGTACACGAACAGAGCAGCACAAAAAAATGGTAAGACCGTAGACACACACACACACATATATATGCAAGCAGAGATATATATATATATATATAGGTATATATACCTATGCTTGATGTTTCAGCAGACAGTGTGATCATCTGTATCTTTATAATACAGATGAATGACTGCATCAATGCAACTGAGCAAACAAGTGGTTGGCTGAGCCAATAGGTGGAAGAAAGTGGACAGCGAACTCACTTCATGGTTGACAGACAGTATGGAGAGACAGACAAACCAACCCTCCACCTCCTCTTCCTCCTCTTCTCATTGACTGAGCTGCCTGCCAATTTACTCCATGGGCAAAGAATGAGGAGTGGATATCAAATTGCTTGTTCAGCTTAAAATCTTCTTAAACTTTTCAATTTAATTATTCTTTTCTTCCTGGTGTGCATCAGGGGGATGAACTCTCCCACCTTACCATTATTTTTCTTTTGTAATGCTACAGATCTTCCTTTACAGAGCAGGACAGGGAAGCCCAGTTCCTAATTCCCTCCTTCAGATTTTACTTTTAAAATGCCAACTTTCTATTTTAGTTTTCAATTATTTTTTTTTCTTCCCCCCCCTCATAAATTATAAAGAATTAATTAAAAGGGCTTCTTACTGAAAAGGTGGATTTCATTTCTTCTTTAATTCCCCAGGGTTATCATGCGGTTTCGGGAGACACAAAGCAGGTGTCATGGCAACCCAAAGGAATTCATACAGAAAGAGAAGCAAGACGTTGGGGACGGTTGGAAGGAACGCGCTGATAACGGGACTGACGGAGCGGAGGTTTGTTAACATGCAGTCTTTACAGACAAACAAGTGGAAACGTCACGTGTCCTAATCGATTCACAATTATAAAGGCAAGAGTCGCATGGCTGGATGGCGATTAGCACAATGTGTCAGCTGTAAAAAAACAGCTCTGACGGTCACCACATTTTGTGCAAGTGTCCAAAGCAACGTGACGAAACCTCACTGAGTTCCAGAAAGGCACAGCGGCCGCAAAGACCGAAATCATTCAAATGTACCACGGGACCGGCCGGAAAACTCGTGACGGAGTAGGCCAAACGGAGACAAAATTCACGTTGATGCTGCCGACGGGAACAGACGATCATAGAAGGCACAAATCTACAGGCCCAAGAAATGAACATGTCACTAAGCTTCGTTCAGACTGGTGGACAAGACAAACAAGACAGACTGTCCGCACTGTTATTTGTTAGGTGATCAGATAGCGTGTCCAGGCATCAGCAGCCTGTCTGCATGGGTCGCTGTGGTAACGATGTAGGCGTCAGTAACTACATACACTGTCGTAAAGCTCCATCATCTCATCAGAACGTCAGAACTCCGGTATACAGCCGCTTTGACGCACTTCTGCACTTTGGATTCGACGTGGTTGTTGTGCGTTGCCTTGGGCGTGACGCTAAAGACACTTTGAGTAGCCAGAGTGTCCAGTCTGAGATGCACCTGTAGAAAAACGATTGGAATCGAGTTTCAAACCACCTGCAGACGCCTCTTGGATCAGATTCTCCGGAAATTCTGAAGCCGCTCCACCTGGCTGTGCGGTGGATTTGGGTATCCGCTTGGACAACGGATGCATTTGGTGGCTGACTCTCTTGTGCTATGGATGTGGCTACGGTAGCTCAACTGCAGTTAGTGTTACGCCCATTCTAAACTAATGTGTCCCAGCCATAACCACAGCTACAGCCCGTCTCAGTCAGCCTCCACAGCAGCCAGTGAAAGAGCCGGCTGCACCAGGTATCTGTCTGCCTGCACAAGGTGCAAGCATGCGCATGTCGAGCGAGGCTCTCAGAATAGTTCAGTGTTTATGGTGTTCCATTTGGACCGTGTGCATTTCTGGGATATACGCAAATGTTCACACCTTGTTTAACGAGGACATAAAGAGAAGGTGGATGTTAAAATGTAGGCCAGAAGTTCCTGCCGAGCTGTTGGATCTAACTTTTGCCAGCGCGCCTCTAATTTCCTTTGTACCTACATTAAATCTTTTAATGTGGTGGGGAGCCAAAGGGACCAATGGACAGACAGAAACACACACACACACCACACCGTATGTTCAAAGCAGGCGACCAATACTTGTGATCAATGTGTGAATGTACACTCTCGTTCATTTATACATGTGGTGTGACTCACCATCACCTGCAGACAGCGTCTAACACCACCTGTTTCTGAGAGTGTGAAATGCAAATGTTCTGTTAATTAAGATCCACCACCTCCCTCCAGGTTTAATTGCTGTGTACATGTGCCTTTGTGTACGTCTGAACGTGGGAAGTCCAGCGTGAAGAAAAAAAAAAAACGCCCCACAGAGTCAAACTTGATACGTTGCGAAGTATCACAGACGGGGCGGGCAAACTATTTTGGTTTCTCGAGCATGCAGTTTGTTTGTTTTTCCTGAAATCTGTTCTCTCGCTGCTTTTTCTTTTGCCTTAACGGCATCTGTCTCTTGCTCTGTGCCAGATCTAAGCTCCTGTAAAGCACACCGAGGCTTCCCTACAACCAGCAGGAAACGACAATACATGTTCATATTTATCCAGCTTTTTATGTGCATATTGTCAGGGCAATTGGTAACTTCAACATATATGCAATACTTTTCCTCTGCCATGGTAGTTACTCGGCGTGTGTTTAATGTGTGTGTGTGTGTGTGTTTTGGCCTCGGCTGGTAGAGGCCCCTCTCTAGTACCCCCCAGCTCCGTCTCTCCTGCCAATAGCTAATTGATTTGGCTCCATGCTGCCTGCTCTACTTACTTAAGTAGTTAATTAACTTAACTTTTAATTCGCTTCCACACAGCGCCTGGGTGAAACATAAAGCTGACACCGGCACCATGCGCGCGACCGCTCGCCCTGTTTTTGCGTAACGGAGCACACAAAGCCGCGAGCCCCTCAGCTCGTAAACCGGCCGGGGGGGCAGGTCGAGAGGCTGCTCGGCAGAGTTCGCTGCATCTCCGCGACTCACTCCAGCTCTTCACTTTGTTCTTTTGTAGCTAATGCTCACTGACTCTTGCCTTTTTCCCAGTGTTTCCAGCCATGTTCTCGCTTCACCTCTGCGGCGACTTTCTCAGTTAAACGTACACTAATTGTGATTTTAATTGGCACACAAAACAAAATTGCCGTGCTACATCTGCATGAGGTTGATGAGGTTCGTAATTAATAGCAATTACGTGGCGATCACTTCACCAGGCACTGAGATGTCTGGCTTTCAGAAGTCACTTCTTTACAGCCCGTACTCTCCTGGAACAAAAGCTCCTCTCACACCTACCTGCAGCCTAACAATGAAGAATGGCACCAAAAACAAGCAACTGGCAATACAACATGTCAGATGTGAAGGCTAAAAAGCCTCATCAAGCCAAATAAAAGCCAATGTCAAAGCAGTATCATTGTTCCATTTATAATGTTTAATGTTTACCTATCTTATTCAATACTAATGCGGACTGCGACTACTGCTACTCACAGGCTAAGAGGAATAATATTCATGTTGTACACCAATAGATGAACTTCTTGAACTTGAATCTGCTGGATGTTTTGTGGTACAGACGCAGGTTTTTCTCCTGGCACGTATTGTAAATAAACTTTTTAAGCAATGCATTCTCCCTTTATTCCAGTCCACCACCCTTCACAGTGCAGCGGTGTCATTTGATCCCTTATATACAGTGGGATGTGCTGTGGCACTGGGCTGGGTGAACAGCATATAAGCCTTTCTCATGTCACTCTGCCATAACAGGGAAAGCGCAGGTGGAACTAATGGCATTAATGATGGCTCTGGTCCACTCAAGTGTCCATTAAGCCCGTGAGCCAGGATGCATAATACAGGGGTTCCTCCTAAACAGAATGTTTCAGTTGCAGCTGTGCATTTCGTGCTATGAAATATCAATTATTAATTAATGGAAATATGTAGCACATCATGTAAATTTCGAGGTGCAGCCGTGGGTTCAGAATTCTTTAATGTGTTACTTTAAAGCGGTTCAGCTATAGCTCACTGTGCAATGTCTGTTTTTAATATTAACAAAATAAACATTAAAAACAATACCGTATTTCCATTAATTAGCCTTTTCCACTGCAAACATTTTGATATTTCATA
>JAVQJV010050011.1:0-12346 GCA_036024995.1 Gadopsis bispinosus | reverse complement strand
GTTAAGTACTGCAACAGTTACTGTTACTGTAGTTAAATACTGCAACAGTTACTGTTACTGTAGTTAAATACTGTAGTTAAATACTGCAGTTAAATACTGCTCGCAGTACTACTGAAGTGATAAACTGCAGCATGTTGACATGTTTTGCAGCAGCAACATTAAATGAACTTTTTAATAATGATATTAACAGGCGGCTGCTAGAATTGAAACTCCTGTAAAACAATTCTGTCGATCCAAAAGCAAAAAAAGTTTTTTGACTCTGACAAGTGTCTCCTAACGCCTTACCTTGCGTCCTTGACCTTAGTGTATCAGCTCTTAGCTATGTGGTGGATTAAACTGCAGAAACTGGATTCCTCTGGGAGCTGAAACACATATGAAACATGGCTGTTGGTGTTAACAGTAATGCAAAGACAAGTAGAACAGCTCTTGAGGTTCTGTCTCCACATGAAGCCAGGAATGTGGCTGTCATCACACAAAGTGATCGAAGATGACACAGAATTAAGAAGCTAAAAAACGGCTGTGTTTTTGGATATAACTGGATAAATGGATACAAGGAAGCTTGGAGAGATTTGAGGTCTATTGGTTGCAGGTTGTCTGAAGGAAAAGGGGACATAAAAGGATTGAGGCAGGTTTCAGCTGGGCCTGCACCCTTCCTGCTTCTCCTAATATCAACAGCATGGTGTTGTAACATGTTCAGGAGGCTCGTGGGCGGGAAGCTGTTATTTACACCCACAGCAGCAGCACAACAAGCGTGCAGGCTTAGGAAAGGCCTGCTCTGATGCAGTTGTTTATGTCGAGAGTAAAAAGGACACCAAACCCTCGGGTTAGCCGTATACATTTTCTGTTCCTCTGCAGATACTTGCAGAGTGTTGGGTGGATGGAAACACTGCCTTTGCTACTGACACGGTGCAAACACCTTGTCCTGACAGAGGCTGTGTGTCGAGGAATTGAGACTTCAGTAAATGTCGTCCAGAGGGTTAGCCAGATTGAAAGTGAAACCTGGACAGCATCAAGTGGGAGTGCCGTTTTGTCGGCTCCAGCTGCAGGCCGTCAAGGGCACATTCGGGTGAACTTGTTCTTCGTGTGCTCACTCAGCTTTTTAACGTAACACGTGTGTCTAAGTGGGTGATAAATGTGACAGCATGTCGCACAGCAAACGTCGCAGTGACGACCACAAAACCAGCAGGAATGCAGTTTGTGAAGTGTTACCAGTTTTGTCTTTTAAAGTTTGGCCTTTTTTCCCACTAAGGACAAATGTTCAGCCCATATTTGTCCTCACTGGGCTGATCTGCGTCGGCCCCCTTTTATAGCAAACTGGTTCAACTGCAATATCTTGTGCCAGGACAATTAGAAATTCAGTTTTCTCTGCCCGGGCCTCCACCCCAATACAATGGAGGTGGATGCACGTTTGTATGTAAAATTATATTTGAACAAATTCAACTGCAAGGTGTCAAACGTGCACGAAGCACTCGCTTTGAGAGAAGATTTGACAGAGGAACCTGCACGTAAGAGAATTTGCAGCATTTATCAGCGTTCTTCTTTTTATTATTTTTCTCATGTGCATGCATGGAATTCAGTGGCTGCTCAGACCATCCCCATGAGTCATATACTGATATATATATATATACTTCCTCTGTTGATAACAGAATATATAAGTAACTACAGTGCCTTCACCTGAATCAATTTGGAGTTTAAATGAAATGTAATGTGGAATGAATTGGTGTAATGATGAAGTTACCGGGCTACTGCACCCGGCAAAGAAATAGTCCGGCACCCGACCCCCCGTAAAACCACAGTGTGTCGTTTTTACACTTTGGTTTTGTGCAGATGGAACAAACGAGCTCTAACATGCTGATCACTGAGCTTTAGAGGAGCTGGTCGCTGGATTTTGTTCCTTTTGGATAGAGCCGGGCTATCTGTTTCCCCATCTCCAGATAAGCTAAGCTAACGGCTGCTGTCTGTATCCTTGTCACCACGTGAGAGTGGTATTGATCTCATCATCCCAAGTTTTGGCAAGAAAGTGAATAAATACCGAACTACTCCATTAAACATCAACATCCCCAGTTTGATTCTGCTGGGGAACTTTGGTGCATGTCTTCCTCTTCGCTCTCTGTTTTCTGTCTGTCTCTTGACTGTACTCTTTCAATTAAAGGCACAAATGCCCCCCCCCAAAACAAATTAAATAATATGTAAGAAAAGTACAATCAGCTCAGGGTAACAACACAAAAATGATCCACAAAGACACATTAGTTTTCAAAGTTATTTTGAGTTGTGGAATTTGCTATTTGTTTGTAATGGATGTATTTTATACCCTTGACTTGGGGTATTTCCGTATTGCCAAAAGGTACATTTAAGATGGTATTTACCATCTTCTCCCCCGTGTGGTTTATTTAATGTGTGAGAGCTGAGTTTGACACAATAATCCTGTAGAAAACTGTTTTTTCCCACGTGATCTGAATGCAGCGCAAGTATGAAAATTCTTTCCACTGAGTCTGAAGTAAACAGATGATTCCACAGACTGCATTATACACAGAGGATTAATATGGAAGACCCGTGTTGCTAAATCTTTGCTGTTAGGCAACCGGGAGATATTAATCATAATTTATTAACCAGCATTACAATCAAACTCCCAGGCTGAAACACAGCGCTCCGAAGCCGTCCCTCAAAGCACACGTGGCATTTAGCACAGCTAGTTTTAATTTATTACTAACGTAACATTCATTTTGTCGATTTCAAATATCCAGCGCTTCCAACTGCACTGCAAACATTTGCTTTAGGCTGTTTGACTACTTACATGAAAGCTAATAAGCCCCTGACAACAGCACGGTACTGTGGTACTGTATATGCTATCACTTTAAATGTAAACTAAATGAAATTACAAAAATGTAACAGACACCCAAAAATACTGTTATACTAAGAAAACACTTAAACAGTATTTCCATCACATTATGTCACTTGTACAAAACAAATAGCAAGATTCAACTGATAGAGAACTTTAGTTGCTAGGAAATGCTAATAAAGTCCTTTTTTATTGCTATAAAATAAATTACCTGGCTCGGGTTGAAACATGGTCATTGTTACATTAATTCATTCTCCGCATTTAAGATGGAAAGGAAACTCAAATTTGAAAGTCACAAATGAGCAGTTCTTAAACCCACTTTGGTTGAAATTACAATTGGACGGAGACAAAACATGAAATTAGTAAAAAAAACAAAAAAACTGTGATGTAGGTGACGTTAGCAAGCGTGGCCGTCTCAGAACGGTTTATTCAGCCAGCGTTTTTCCTGTGTTGTCCAGGTGAGCAGCACAAAGGTAACCACATCTCTAATGTCGCTGGGAAACAGTACGTACAGCAGCTGGACTGGACTTTTCTGCACTTTTCTTTTGACTGTAAAGATAAGACCATCTTTAATCGTGCTGTCGATAGTCAAGAAAAGGTTTCATAGTTGGAATGCATACTTTTACGTCTGATATGTCTTGTCCAGTCCACCAAAAGCTCTTCTGAGGATTAAAACCCTCAGTTTGTAGGCTTCAAAGGTGGCCCTAAGGTTTGAAGTCGGCGGACAATCCACTTCTCCGTGTTTTATCTGCACGTTCAGTGTGGGTGCTGAGACATAATTCTGACTGTCACAATACTAGAAACACTTGTGTGGATGTGCAGGGCCTTTAATGCTGGCTGTGACGGGGGACGCTAATGTTGCTGTGTGAAGGTTTCAGTGTTGAGCAGCTGCTGGTTCTGCCATCCCAGCAGGTGAAGGTGAAGATGGACGACAAGGGGCCCTCAAGAGGATTAGTGCCATGTTCACCTCCATGCGCAAAGGCAAAAGAGATGGTGAGTATTACATTATATTACCACATCAGAGAGAAGTGATTCACCCGTCTGTTTGGGCTGCTGTGGGTCGTCTGTTAATCTCAGGGTTGGTGGTTTAATCCCTGCCTCCTGTCCGCATGTCGAAGTGTCCTTTGGCAAGACACTGAACCTTAAGTTGCTCCCGATGGCAGATATATTGCGTCTAGTGCAGAGATTTTCAAACTGCGAGGCGCCTCCCGAGGGGGCTGCAGGAGAGCTGAGACATGAAGCCAAGACTCTGGTTGAGGTGAACTCTGCTCCTTCTAACTGCAGGACGTTGCTTGACAATCATCAGGGTTTTAAGTTTTCACCAGTGTCAACGTAATCCAGTGATAGTTGTCTGTGCATCCCTGTTTACACTGCAAACAGGAAGTGCTAATAGCTAATTCAGCATATTTTTGCCAAAATGTAAACAAACAAAACCAAAACGTTGCAGCCCACAGCGTATCTCACTGACTCCATAGCAGCATTATAGTCCCTGCTTACATCCCCAAAGCATCATGGGAACTGTACTTCTAAAACTTTCGAACATGAGGAGTAAGAGGATAATAAGAGTGACAAAATCCATCTGCAGCGTAACTAAAGTTCAGTTGTCTAACCCATCAAACTACACAGAGGCCAGCTTAGAGTATTTATACAGAAACAACATAACCATCAGTTGGAATATGGCAAAATATTACTTAAATTCACTGTGACCATTTTACCAACTACACCGTCACACACCTACAAACTGTGCCGTGTTTACACCCAACAACATATTCAATAGAGCCATGACTGCGGGGTCCACGTTGAGTGCAAGACTTTTTCAATAAGTGCAGTCTTTGGTGACTCCGTTTAAGGTCGGCGGACACTTTACAATTGATTACGTACAATATGGTGATCGGAACAAGCTGACCCGAGCTCAGGGCCGGTCTGTGTTTTAAAGTCAGGAGGTCAAATCCTACAGATTGATTATTATTAAATGATTGTCAGGTTTGGTACCATGATGCCTGTACAGAAACCAAAACCTGTGCTCGCTGACTGATGTGGCCAGAGATGCTGCACAGACACTTCCAGTCTTTATGCTAAGCTAGGCTAACCACATCCTGTCTCCAGCTCTGTAGATTTCACTCTCAGAAAGAAAGTGTTTTCCAAAAATGTTGACATTTGCTACCTCCCTCATTGAGGGTGTTCTATATAATGACTGAGTCCAGTGTAGGAAATTAAAGAAACATTTGTCTAAAAATTGGGGATCTCTAAAATCTTGGGCTGCACAATTTAAAAAGAAAAAGTAATTACTGCATGAAGTTGCTGTTTTAAATGTTAAATGAGCTCGTTACAGCAATCACCACCTTCTGCACGAGTGAATAAAAAGCGTCGTATTCCAAAGAGAAGTGTGGAATAACTACGTCATTTAAAAAACACAATCACAAACAGCAGCGACACTACTTCTGATCAATATAGCGGACGGGAAGATTTTGAAATTTCATCGCAGAAGAGTGAGAGAGGGGCAGGATAATCTCTGTCCCCCATCTCATCCAAAGGTAGCCTTGCCTTCCCTGCAGGCTCTCAGACCGTCTAACATCCCCGTCTCCACAGCAGGAAGTGTAGCCTCGGGCCTGTAGTGAGGCCAGGATGAAAGGCACTGCTGTGATATGAGCCTATCGCAGGTCGGGGGCTAAGTGCTGATCTACTGAGGCCTGTACACCTCTCCACCTGGATCACAGTGGTAACCCTGCATGCTAAGCCACAGTTTCTGTGTTCTTGTGTTGGAGTCAAAGACGCTGAGCCTGCGGAGCCGCTGGACCCAGTGGTGGCGGACACATCCAGGCAGCCCCGCTACGTCAGCGGTCAGTACTTCTTTGAGTATCTGGTGGTGGTCAGCCTCAAGAAGACCAAGGACGGCAGCAGCTACGAACCTCAGATCACCTACCAGTTTCCCAAGGTCAGTTTGACGGTGGAGCGTAGATCGGCGCGAACCTGAGACGCATTCCAGTCACACACTGTCCATTTGGAAAGAGAAAGCTGAGCGCTCTGTCCAGTAGATATTGCCCACAGCTGCACAGGGTAATTGTCAAGTCAGTGGTCGGGGTTGGTGGTTTAAACTGCAACAGACACATTCAAATAAGAAAATGTATTGTTTCTCAGAAGTAAAAGAGTTTCACATCTACGTCTATAACACTGTTACAGGAATGAACCCAAGAGTTTGCATCCATATAACCAATAACACCAGTGTAAAGTTCATGGTAATAAACAGGAAGTTATAGCAGATCCACAAACGTAGTTTCCTTTTGAAGAACCGAGGTGCGTCTGTATACTTTCAGAGAGATGGGATGGCGAGGTTTCAGAAGGAGGAGGAGGAGAAGACGCTGAAGGCAATCACTCTCTTTTGTTTCCCAGACGGCATCAACTGGGCTCCTTTGACAGAATACCACAGGTACAGCTGCCCATCTGCCAGCAGGGCACAGTTCAGTGTGCACCCCTTGTTCTGACTTCTCCTTGTCTGTATCCAGTGAGACCTTCTCCTTTGTTCTGACTGAGATTGACGGCAGCAGAAGAAATGGATACTGCAGGAGGCTACTGGTCAGTGTGCAGACTCTTCACCGTGTTTCCTCATTCAGAACTCATGTCCTAATGCCCATTAAACATCCTCTCCTTTCACTCTGCGACCTGCAGCCTGGAGGGAAAGGAGCTCGACCACCTGAGGCGTACTGTATCATCAGCTCGCTGGCTTGTTTCGGCCTCTTCTCCAAGGTGAGTTTAACTGAACATTTCTAAAAGAGGAAATCTTTCAGCTCATTTTTGTAACAAGACAACCACAATATTAAACTGTCGTTTAAAAACTATTGGAATTTAAATGAAAACCTGAAATAGGTGTTTTGCTGTTGATGAAATATACAGTGTATATATATATCACAGGTTCAGTACTTGGCTAGTAAGACTTAAGAAGAGGGTGACTTGACAAACTAGGCATAGATGCCCGTCATTTGGCATAATGACTCTATGATTTTTCAGCAAATCAAGTGCTTCACATTGTTTCAATCGCACTGGTTAACTTCTACTATACAAGCAATGTGCAGGTGTAACCTAAAGGTAATGTAGGGATTAACATCTATTCTCAAATGGGGAAAAAAGAAAGAAATCTTACCGACGTTGATTGATTCATATGGATTTGTATATTGTATGTAAGAGGAGCTCTGTGGTGACCTACTACCACTGACAGAACAAGAAGTGTCTCAAGGGCATCTCACCTGTTTGTTACTAGGAGACCCACCTGTAGTCAGGTGGGTCTAATGTTTTTTCATTCAGTGTATTTAAATTTGGCCAATTTAAAGGCCAATAAATCGATAAATAAATGGTTCAGTGTTTTTTAAAAAAGTTGCAGACAATATAATTGAACTGTTAACTAAATAAATAAAACCCTCCTCTGAACAAGCCGGACTCTTGAGTTACAATAGTCAGACTTCATAACTGCCGCCTGTCGCACTTCAGATGACAGTAAAACAAGCATGGGCTGCCTTTTCTGCAATTTAAAAAAATAAATTGAGGTTGAACCTTTTCTTACATACTCCTCTATTAGTCTTTGTTTAGATGACTAATTCTGTTTTCGCTGCACTACCTAAAAAGTCCAGAATCAACAGAGTCCAGAGACACATGCCTTCGTTTTCTAATTTATACAAACATTTACATTTGGTCATATTTTAGTAGGACATCTCCCAGGTTTCTGATCTACTTAACCCCTCCTTCATGTTTACCTGTTGTTTTGGTAAATTCAGTATAATGTACATTTCAGAGCACTTATTCCATCAGTACAACAACAGAATCACATCATACTCACCTCTCTGCTCTCATGTTTTCTTTCCAAACTGATGTTAAGCATCCTGAAGGGATGTTTCACATTAAAAACCTGCCAGCAGCTTACAGGGTGAAAGTGTTCTCAGCAGATCGGTCTATTTAATTTGTTTTATTTAAGATTTTGTGAGAATCTAAAAGGAGCAAGTTGGCTTATATTCCTTTTTATTGGTACTGTATCATGACTGTGTGTGCAGATATTTGACGAGGTGGAGAAGCGGCGGCAGATCTCCATGGCCATGATCTACCCATTCATGCAGAAGCTGAGGGAGGCTTCGTTCCCAGCTCCGGGACACACTGTGGAGATTAAGAGCTTCATTCCTGAGTCGGGCACTGAGGTCAGAACCCCCCCGTCTGCTCATAAAGCCCAGTTCAGACCAAAGATTTGCGACGAGACACGTTGAAACTTCCAAACTGCTTGCAATGCGCAACTTTCTGAAACCTGCGAGTTTACAACAAAGTGACTAGACGAGACGGCGTATTGTTTCCATAGCAACGACTCCCTGTACTTCTGTTCTAACTGCCAGCTTTTCTGGCATTTTTATTACCTGGATATAATCTGTAGCATCTTTAAAATATGAATGTGGTTAGTGATAGTGAGTTACTGGCTACAGGTGCATTTCTAGTGTTGATGAAACGGCGAAAACGTTTTTTTCATTTTCAAACGGTGAAAACAAAATAACAAGAGGGTCGAGACGACCAGCTGACTGACTTCTCTATGAGCTGATTGACTGTTGAAACAGGTGACATGCTTTACGTTCTAAAACCAGCTGTTGGCGATTTGAAAAAGCTGAGTCGCTGAGTCGCCATCAGCAAACTTAAGTCGAGCTGAGACGGGCCAGTTCACACCAGTGCAACCTTTCCCTGCGACATTCAAAAAACGGTTTCGCCTCGTCGCGAATCTTTGGTCTGAACTGGCCTTAAGAGTCCAGTTAAAGTTTGATGATACAGATCATTTTTAACAGTAGAACGTTGAAAGATTCAGAATAGCTCAGGTTCCGTTTAAAACAATGTCCGGTGCAACAGAATCATCAGGTAAGCTGCGTGTCAAGCATCCAATCTGCTTTAATCACTGGTTCTGTTGTAGCATTTGAGTTATTTGCTCTAAAAAGAAGTCTGATGCACAAAGAAACACCAGCATTCAGATGATCAGTCAGGCTCAAAACAAACCACCAGCTCAGACAAACTGACTTGGAGGAGAACAAAGCAGAAATGAAGGTGAACAGTTAATGTGTCACAGTTTACAGTCCCACTTCCTGCTTCAACTCTAACCTAACTTACCGCTCTGTGCAGTTTCAGTTCTACCCCCAAATGAAATGGTTTCGATAATCTGGCCAAACTGTCTGCTTGTTTCCAACCTGTCTGATTGTCTCATTGCTCTGTTCTGGCCCAGTTTGGCCTATTTTTATCACTTAACAGTTATTTCATTGAGTGCAGTGCTATCATAACTGATGGAAAAGCATCAAATTCAGTTTTTCCTGAAAGAGGAGGTATTAAAAAGTTGTAAATCTCATGTATGAGCTGCTGTAGGCAGAAATGTTAGTAATAACATGTTGTCAGGAGACGACCTCTAAACTAACAGTGGGATTGTCGTGACGGTGGATTGATGGTGGACGCTGTTTCTGTCCGAACCATCAGACCTGCTGGAAACACTGTCTAGCAGTATGCAGCAGCTAGAAGTGTTGATTTTAGCATAAATGTTTAAATAAACCTTAATTAATTTATCATTAATTATATCATTAGGGATTATTGGTATATACTGCTGGAAAATACTGCAAATAAGGTATATAAGGATCATTGTTATTCCTGGTTTTATATTATACTTTCATTCTTTGGCTGGTGTAACGGTGAAACAGGTATTAAATTCAATGTTGCAGCAGCACAGTTCCACAGAGATGTAATGCAATAGTACTAGTAATGGTATTGATGTTAATATTAATAAATATACTGTAATACTAGTAGCAATACAATAATAGTAATACTAATAATTAGAGCAATAATAAAAATAGCAGCAGTGCCCCCATTTTGAGCAGGAACATGGAGGCAGCAGGTGGCTGCAACCACAGGTCCAGACTCCGTAGATCCAGACTCAACAGATCCAGAGGCAGAAATTCCTTCAGAAAGCAACAGAAGGAGAGAGAGAGGAGAAGGGAAGCAGTCGAGTTAGTAACAAGCATTAAAGAGTGTGTACAGTTGCTTGCTTGAAGTTTAATTGATTGGTTTCATCTGGCTTGATCAATAATTATAATTGGGTATCATCTGCATATCAATGGAAATGTATGGAGTGTCTCCTGATAATATTTCCCAGAGGAAGCATATATAAGGTGAATAGAATTGGTCCAAGCACAGAACCTTGTGGGACTCCGTGATTAACGTTCGTGTGCATGGACGATTCATCATTAACATGTACAAATTGATATCGATCTGATAAATAAGATTATTATTCACCAGTTTACTTCATTGGCTGCAGCTAATGACTTCCTGAACTTGCATTTAGCCTACTAACATATTGACAAAATGTATACCTGGAAATGATATTGAATTATATAATCTGCTCTTGACTAGAAACACACACGTTTTCATTGTAACTATTTACACTCCTGTTTTGCTTTGTATGGCGTTTTTTATGTCATGTCTCTCAGTCTAACAAATAAAATATGTAACTTCACGACACACATACTCGTGTAGAAACACGGCAGAATCAGAAACATCCTTATTCACCAAGGATTATGATTCGTCAGGTACTGTAGGACTGCAGCGAGACCTAACAGCAGAACTGCCTGGCAGAGAAAAATACCACTTTAGTTCAAAACAGACCGTGTCGCTTACAGTGTTACATGTTCAGATACATGTAACATTCAGTTTTATCTGCAATGTCATTCTGACACTGTTGTTGCTGCAAAGGACTAGTAATATCTGAGAGCTTAACCTAATTGTAGCACTAAAATATACTATATGTAATATTTGATATAGTGGAGTCAGGAGTGGAGGAGTTCTTGGTGAAATACTTCACTTATATAAAGTCGGTCTAGACTTGCTCTATATTAGCAACTGCTATGAGATAACTTTGTAATGATATGGCGCTATATAAATAAAACTGAATTGAATTGAATTCACTTGGTTCTACCTATCAGGTTGAGAAGGTGGGTGACATTAGATTTCATCATCCAGCTGAAGTTTCAATTGATTTTGAAATTGACAAGATATTTCTTAGGATTCCTAAGATTGTGATAGACGTAGATAAGATTGTACTCTTGCTGAGATTGTGAAAGGCAGAAATATCAGTCAAGCAACTTTTTTATTTAGTTGGGCAGGTAAAAATTGTTTTGGGTAGTAGTAAAACATTTGGGCAAGTTTTTGCACAAGGAGGCACAAGCTAGGAATGGTTACTTTTCTTCCTGGTCATATTCAGCTACGTAACATGTACTGCATATGTGATCAGTTTAAGGACCAACCAAACAGTAGGCATTTTGGACAAAACTGTCCTGGGGAATCCTCTGAGAGGAACCTCCCACTGAGGAGCTTCCCCGAAAACCACTTACCTTCAAGGGCTTAATTTTTTTCTGAAATTGTCAAGCTGGCCGGCGGTTGGTATAGCAACATCACTAACAATGTCACACACAGAATTTTGCTTTGACAAAGACTCAAAATTGCATTGTTTTTCTCCCGTCACTCAATAAAGCCTGGACGGTCCAGGTGTTTGTGTTTTGGTCCATTTTTTAAGGCTAATGATATGAGCTGTCGCACGGTGCTGCATTGGCTCATGTGTGACCAATCACTGTACACTTACTTTACTCAAAGTTCCTCTTGTGCAGGGAGAGTACCTACTCTGAAGTGGAAGCTAAAGATGTCCCTCAACATGGCGTTCATTCCCAGCTCTTGCAGTACAAGCACAATAAAATGTTGAGGGGTCCTCCAACTGTACTTAGAACTATGAAAAGGTTCCTCGGGTCCAAAACGCTATTGTTCACTAATAATAATGTCAGACATCTTTGAAAAAATATTTTTCAATTAAGCTCCATGTGGAGAATAAAGCACCAAATCTTAAATTATCGCCTGGCTCTGCTGTCACTTCTGGCCACAGTGACAAACATGCTTTAAACAAACTCCTGGGTTTGCCAGACCTTAGGAAGAGAAAAGCTAAACTGTCTGTTGTAAATGTTCATCACAATTTACTAGTTTAACTTTGATCTACTGAACCTGCCATATGCATTGTTTTACCGTCCAACGAGGGGACATTTCAGGTGAGCTAACTTTGTGCACTTTATGTACTAAATGTGTTGTATGAAGCAGAATTATCCTTTAACGTTCCTCTCTATCTTTTTCTCAGCTGTGCTGTTATCACCTCCATTCCAAGTGGACTTACTCGCACCTTCTACTGTGGAGGGATGATAGGTCGGTTGGTCAATGTGTATCTCGCTATCCCGGGGACTATAACAATGTTGATGTTGTGTGAGGTGCAAGTGTTTGGAGGTTAGTGATTCAAAACTTGACATGCAATCCAATAATCTCTCTGTATTTCTCAACAGTGTCGCTGTCTGGTACGTAATTTAAAAACAGTAGCTTGGCTGTCTTTGCTGCAGCATCTCCAAACCAGATGTACTGTTCACTTTCCAGTTCTGGCTGCTCCTGCGCCCGCCTTCAGTGGTGTGCTGATGGGTAGGA
>JAVQJV010049997.1:0-54536 GCA_036024995.1 Gadopsis bispinosus | reverse complement strand
GACATTTTCTTGTGTTGAGCACTTTGTGCATTTAATATCTTTGTTGTAAAGCACTTTGAACTGCATTTCTTGTATGAAAGGTGCTATATAAATAAAGTTTATTATTATTATTATTATTATGGACATATTAGCCCAAGGACATGTTAAATTTGGTACAAAGCAGGTGCTACATTTAGGTACTGCTGTAACTACACTCTTCTACATACTTTACAATGTCCTAATATAATGTATTTCTGTATTTCTGTTACATAAAAATTATGTAACAGAATCATAATGGTATATCGTGATACCACCCAACTCTTTTATCAGATATTCTCTAGATCAGTAATCCAGCACTCTGTCTATCTGAACCATATCTCTGTTTCCAGTGTTGGCAGACAACGTCCCCTTTGCAGATGAAGATGAGGGGGAAGCCTTCGACTTTGATGACAGTGGTGATGACATCCCTGAGGCTGACCGCCCACCCCCTGCACCTCCATCTCCTCAGAGTCTATCCAGTCACCCTGAGGGCCATCTCCCCGGGCCGGACCCCCCAGCACCTTCCACCACATCCGACACAGCTCCGTCATCAGCAGACACAACAGTTGCCACAAGCAGATTCTCCACAGCAGGTGGAGCAACAGCAGGAGGAGAGGGGACACCTGCTGCTGAGGGGACGGATGACAAGGAGACAGATTTACCACCACCTCCACCCCCTCCTTTTGATGATGTCACAGAGACAGACCCTGGAAGAACAGGTTTGCAGCCTGAAAGTGTTGCCCGTTTTTATTTTTATTTGTTTATTTGAGAGTATTTCATCCCATTTCAGCTTTTCCTCTACAGTGGAAATGAGTTGACCACATATGATCCTTTCAACATGTCTGATATTTTCTAACATCAAATCAACAATTGCCCACATTCTCCTGTCATGTTTGTGTACATTATCTGGCTGTAATACAGCCCCTTCAGCTCAGGCTAAAGTGAGGCAGTAAAGTGGGGCAGTCTCTCTCTCATGACACCTTGTATCTCTGGCCGCCTGGTGCTGGAGGTTGTCTGGCTTTTATCACTGAAAGCTGTGACAGCAGCAGCAGGCTGTACTTATTCTCACTCGCTCTGTAGTACTGTGGTGAAGGGATGTCAACGCTGTGCTCATTTTTCAGCTTTTTCCCTTTTATAAAGCATGCGTGATTTGAACACACACACCATTCACATCTATCGCCATGAGAAACCTCCATTGGCTACATTCATAACATATTCCCTGATTCTCTCAAATTCACTGCTTCAGCACTACTCACTACTGCAAAATGTCACCACTTACCCAAACCTAAAGCTGCTTGAAAAGGCTCATTCAGAATTTCCTCACTTTGGCACCAGTAAAGTTTATACGTAAAAAAACACAATTCTGTGCGCTTGCAGTTTTGTTGGACAGTTTGCAACTTTATTGTTCTATGTAATTACATGAAAATGGCAGGATGACAATATGTGCTCAGTATAATCTAAAAATGTAAATGATAAAATAATAGTACAATGACAAATATATTTTAAGTAATTAATGTGGCTTTGGTAGAACTCCAGAGCTGTCAACCTCAGTTGGTCAAGTAATGATGTTGCTAAATATGTAGGTTCAAACCCTGTCCAACCATAATAAGTATATTCATAGTTTATTTTATTTATATACTTACTTATGAATTTATACACTTTTATTTATATAGCGCCATATCATAACTATCTCAGGGAACTTTTCCATATAGAGGCAGGTCTAGACCAACTCATGATAATAATCAAATTCATTATTGTGTAATTACAAGTAATCAAATTGATCTGATTATGTGCTTCGCAGTGTGTTTCAGTATCACTGTGCCTGACACGGCATGTTTCCATTGTTGTAATGCATCTTATGCTGTCTCTTCTTTCCCTCACCAGGCAGGGAAGGCCAGGATGCATCCGTCAGCAACCCCCACCCTCCACAGGCCATTCCCTGGACCTCCCCCCAGGGCAAAGTCAACCCCTACTCTGTGATTGACATCACTCCTCTCCAACTGCAGCAGCTTGAGCAGCAGCATGGACCATCTTCTTCCGCTTCCTCACCAATCGAGCCCAACGAGCGAGAGGGAGAATTCCAGGATATCCACACCAGCTCTGTCGGCATCACTTCAGGATACTCAGTCCCGGTGCCCTGTGGCTATGCAACCCCCTCTGGCGTACCGCTCATCACACCAACTTACACCACACCCGTCATCATTCGACACCTCTCCATGGATGAGGATGGTAAAGTAGAGCCTGCAGCAGCGGGACATTCTGAAAATACCATCCTAAATAATGATAATAATGAGGTAGAACAGATGTTGACCAATGTTTATTTTGATATGTCCACAACAACAGAACATTCTCGGGATATCAAGGCTTTGTTTATTCTTTAGTTTGAGTAAAAGTCTCCCTCTCCTTTCTCACTGCACTCAGACCTCGAGATACAAGGCTATGACACGTGAATGCTGTCTCAGCTACTTCTATCCTCTGTCCTTTCGTCTTTCTCTTGTTTTTCCTAAAGCCTTGCCACAAGGAAGCAGGGACTAAAATTAGCCCTCCCCAAAGATCTGTGTTGGCTGTGATGATTTTCCGGTTTCCCTCAAATCTAGCAGTAGCTGAGTCCAAGCCTGTGGTATGGCACGCTGAGGAGTCTGATTACACTGTAATTATCTCACCAAGGTTACACCAGATTGAAATACTTGGATGTTTTAGTAAAAGAGTTTGGAAAGTCATACATGCATGTGATGATGTATAAAATTCTTTACACTTCTGCAGTGTTGTTTTCATCTGAGAGTTCTTTTCCCACAATATACACAGCAAGGACATTTTGCTTCAGTTATCACATTTGCCATGACCGGTTCCGAGGAGAACAGAAGACTTATCTTATCGTGGGATTTTGAATTAGGGGACATGTGTCAAGTGAAATTTATGGAAGCACATTTACAAGTACATATCATCTTGATTAAATCATAGCTAATCTAGGAGTAATGGAATCATCAGTGACACCTAGTGGCAAAAAGGTGTTGTGGAGTTTCTTGAGGTACAGTGTGCTGATTTTTATGGCACAATTCCATTGAGTATGGTATATTTTATTCTTAAAAATGTACTATTGTAGAGTCCCTTCCATGCTCTTAACAATACTCTTAATATGCCATGCTCAAATTTACAGTGCAGCTTTTGCGCTTGGATCATGAGAACTGTGGGACCTAAAAACAGGGTTACAGGCTAGAAAGAAAGATATAGTGTTCTGGGTTTTCTTTGTGTAATATTTTCCCTCTTTCCTCCTTCAGTCACTGTGGTTGGTACTGGCAGCACCCCTGTTGACAGGTGTGTGACATACTACACAGCTAGAACACCCAGGAAAATATAAATTTGTCTCTGGGTTTTCTGACATTATACTGAGTATGAAAATACACATTTGTTTATAGAGTTATAATTTTGTTTGTTTGCTTGTTTTCTAAAGTGTTTTCAGTGAAGTGTATCCGCCTATTAGAGAAGAGGATGCTTTGGCTAAATGGGCGTCAGATCCTGCCAACACTGCATGGATGGAAAGTAAGGAATGATATCCACAACAAATATACAGCCAGTAGAGATGCATGTATAATTTCCAGTGAAAGAATATTGCTGTTGGTTCAGTTCTTTGTACTTGCTTCTCCACACACACTGCAGGCCTTCAGCGGGCCATTATCATGTTGGTTTTTTTCTTTCTTTTGACACAACTGAATTCCCAGACACTTCCTCCCCGGTTCTTTTTGAGGAAGCAGACCCTTGTGTTGTGTGAACAACCCCAGCTGTGCGACATAAGAAATCACGCATTAGTTATTGTGAACGTTTCTTCTATGCTTCAGATCCAGATGAGGTGATTTACGATGACGTGCCCAGAGAGAACTCTGACTCCAACACAGGTTTGTGACATTTTTTCCATTCCTGCATTTCACAAATTTAGCATTTTACTTCCTGTCTGTAGCCTTAAGCCTGTTGGCGCTGTTCACTTTCGCTTCTAGTGTTCTTTTTTTTTTTTCTTTTTGAATTATTCATTTTATAGTGTTTCATGAAAATAATATGCTGAAGTTGTTTGTTCAGGTTTGTAATCCAATACAATTGCCATTCAATTAATATGACCATTTATGAATTGAGTAAAGGAGTTCCATTTTTGTTGAGGGTGTTAACAGGAACACTTATGACATAATGCATTTTTGTACCATGGCACAAAGCTATGGCATTGAAAATGTATTTATTTCAAGACTATTATGTTTGAGCCCTGTATATTCTTATAGTATTTATTACATTTACAAATAGTAAAGGCTATTTTCTGTGTCTGTCCTGTTTTTTCATACAGATCCAGATGAGATGATCTATGATGACGTTGAGTTTGGTGAGGAGGGTGGCTGCAGCAGCTCCCTCGACAACGGCTGGAGCTCTAGCGAGTTTGAAAGCTACGATGAGGCCAGTGATGGGGAGGGTCGCCCTGAGAACGGCCTGCCCCACGCCTTCATGAGAGGAAAGCCACCCCAGAGGAAAACCCATGTGGGTTTAAAACATCACCCTCCCATTTCACTGTTAGCATTACAGCCAGGAAACAACTCTTGTGTCACTGTATTGTGCTTCTGTAGGTGGGCTGAAGGCAGCAGGGATTCATGCTGTCAAATTATTCATGGCTCAAGATTTCAATAATGTACAGTCCATTTGTTTTGTGCTTTGATGTGGAATCAACAGTCCTTTTGCTTCTGCAGACCTGAGAGAGATCAGCTTGCTGCACTCTAATGTTTTTGCTTGTGGTTTTGAGAATTCAACTTCACTTTGTTTTCAGTGTACCATGGACAGAAATTAATTATTACTTTGGGCAAAAGCAATCTTTAGAAATGTCATCAAATGCCATTTTCCTTAGAAATCTGCTCCCAGTAATTGGAAAGCTATTTTATTTTTATTTTATACTGCATTTTGTACATTTTACGCCTTGGGTTGCTAAATATTTATGAATGCGAATATTGTCAAATTAGGAAAAATTGGAACTGAAACATCTGCAGTAATAAAAACAAAACAGTCAAAATTGTGGTTGGAGACAGTTGTCAGAAATGGGAACTGTTATTATATTTCAGTCAAATCAAATCATAGAGATACAACTTAAATATACATTATCCAGTATGTTGTGCAAGTGCATTTTGACATATATCTGTGGCACCAAAAAAGGAACAAATCCCCTATGAACATCAGATGGAGGGAAAGCATGCCCTCTGAAGTAAATTTCTTCCTCTGTTGCACAGTTGAAATGGGTTAAGCGAAAGGACATTTTTGGAGGAGGATAGTCAGTAGTCTAGAAACACACATATCAATATTAAAGTGAGTTTTCTGTGGCTCTACGGTGCAAGTTCATTCCAAAACCCGTAACGCCTGCTTTGCTTTTGTTTAGCTGTCTCAAGATCTGACACGCTTGAAAGAACACTATGAGAAAAAGATGAAAGATCTAATGGCAAATACAGTGGGAACGGTAGAGCTGCAGCAGCTAAAACAGAAACACGAGCAGAAGGTAAACGACCTGAGGCTCACCTCACCTGTCTGACAAAGTAGTCCCATTCCTTTACTTTCAGTCTAGCTAACCACTCTGGGCGTCTTTCACTGACTCGGTGACCTCATCCTGCTGTGATATGAATGACTTGTGGTGGTACTGGTGATAGGTTCGCATACAGTTAATTTGCCTCCCTGTCTGTTGCACTGACCCGTCTCATTACATGTTTATGCATTAGAGGCTGTGAAGCTTATATTCTTGAGTAAAGACACCAGCAATGGAGTTTTATTTTGTTGTAGCGTAGCCATTGATTTAAGATTTCAAAGTAGCTGAAACCTGTAGCATATTGTAACAGGAAATATTGTTATCCTGTATTACATGATCTACTGTTTATCTTCACACCTACTCTAACACCTCTCCTGTGTCTTGCACAGCTCTCAGTTCAGTAGCTTTTAAACCATAGGTCCTGACAACGAAAACTAAACTTCGCCTTGGATTGGAATTCTTGACTGTGATAAAATGACTTTGTGTTGCTTTTGCGGTTCAGATAATAGTGTATTTTGTCTCATCAAAGATGCAAAAGCTGGTGAAGGCAGCTAAGGAAGGGACCAAAGATGGGCTTGAGAAAACCAAAGCTGCAGTGAAGAAGGGACGCTCTTTCATCAAAACTAAATCATTCTGTCATGGTATGTAATCCTTTAAAAGACAGTTTGCCTTCATAAACAGCAATCCCTTTAGCGTTACACATTCCCCCATACCTCTTCTGTTTACTGTTAATGTGAAGATTTCAGTATTTTAGTGAAATTCAACGTAGTTTGGGCATGACAGCATTTCGCTTTCTGCTTGTTTGTTTAATTGCAGTTTTTTTTTTGTGACAGTGCTTTACTTGTTCTCTGTTCTTAATCTTTTAGAGAGGAAGTCAGTCTGTTTTGAGGATGAGGAGTCTGAACTCTTCATTGAGGTGGACTGTTTCACTGTCGAGCCAGTGCTGTCTCCAGCACCAGAGGGTCTTTCACAGCAACAGGTAATGAACATGCCCTTCAACATTTATCCCAGTTTATGTCCCTCTTTATTGCATGAATTTGCTGTTAAAGAAACCCAAACCAAATGCATGAAAACCAACGGCTGGGTATTTTCCCTCTACAGTTGGTGAGAAGATGTATATTGGGATCTATATTGGAGAGTGAGAAGAACTATCTCGATGCACTGAAGAGAATATTAGAGGTATGCAAGTGTGACTGCCGTGACTTCCAAATCCACTTTGAAGTGTTTTTTTATTACAGTTCACATTGTTTGCTTTATCAGCAATATGAGAAGCCCCTGTCCCAACTTGAGCCGAGGCTGCTGAGTGACAGAAAACTGAAGATGACCTTCTATCGTGTGCGTGAGATCCTGCAGTGCCACTTCCTGTTCCAGATCGCCCTGGCGAGCCGTGTTGCTGAGTGGGACAGCCTGGAGATGATTGGGGATGTTTTTGTGGCATCGGTAAGCTGGGGGCTGTAATTTTAAAGCCTTTTTACAAGAACTGCACTCCTCTGGTCTTTGGCTGCTTAGCAACTCATAGGCAAGCGTCTTCAAAACAAAAGAACTCATCTCAGACTGTCCTGCTGAACGCTTCACTTCCTTGTTTTTGTCCATAAATCGACCCCTGGCATGACATCAGAAGAGAAGTGAGACCCATTTGAAGTCTGCTCACTGCCCTCTCACCTCACTATTCTCAGCCCAACATAAAACAACAGGACTTGCGCACTAAGATCTTACAGATGGCTCACAGATGGCAAGTATCCTGACTCAAATGATACCAATAGTTCCAGTTATGAAGAGTCAGACCCTATAGTGTATCATTTGGATTTACAAGCATATTCGAGACTGACTTAAAGAGAGCCATCTGCAACAACTTTCTATGAAAAAGATTAACTGAGGTTTGCAGTTGTGCACATCCAGACACTGACACTTCCAGTGATGACAATGATGGACTTATCCATTCCAAGTTCCAGAGACAAAGACAATATAGAGCCAAGAGTGCCATGTTTTAATTTTGATGAGGTTTCAGCCCCCACTGGCCTCAAGAGTACGTCATCCACTGCTGGTTGCAGTGAAGAAGATTCACTCCCAGAGAGTTCCAATGATGGACATTCAGGCGCTGAGATTTCCAGCTGAGACATTTTAACAGGACCTTCAGTAGTTCCTGACAGTACTACTCCCACTAAAGAGTGCAGGCACAGAGTGTAACATGCACAACACCCAAAGTAGCACTGCAGCAAGGTTCAGCATCATTACTTTCTCCATGGGTAAAAAATGTTAAACTGATGGTAGAGTTCTAGTGGGGCTATTAAAACAACTATCAGTTCATTTTCAGATGTCCTAAGAAGCTCATCTGGATCATACTCAGCAAATGTTTGGGAGAGCAAGGCCATTTGGCTTTTTACAGACACAAAACAAAATCTAAAAGGCATTTTATTTTTCAAGGTTTTGACTTTTTTTTCCATGTCTTCCATATGAACGGCACTATATGAAGAATTACCAAATCAAAGAAAAATCCTCACATTTGAAATCTTTAAACAATTGCCATCCAGAATAATGCTTGTAAGACTTTCCTGATCCGATGCCACAATTGTCATGTGATGAGATATGTTCCTGCAAGTGGTTGATGCATTTAAACAAATGCGTTTCTCAACAGTTCTCAAAGTCCATGGTGCTGGATGCCTACAGTGAATATGTGAACAACTTCAGCACTGCAATGGCAGTAGTAAGGAAGACGTGCGCCTCCAAACCTGGCTTCCTGGAATTCCTCAAGGTTTGAGAGAAACATACAAATGTTAGAAAACTAACACTTCGAACTCCAGTGCAGTGTGGAACTGATGTCATGCATATTGTTCTTGCAGGGGTTTAATGTTTTGTTTTTCTGGATTAACATGCATATATTGGTCATTTTCATCATTTTAATTCTTGTGCATTTCAATAGAAAGGACCTACAGTTAATTGTTATTACCTATTCTTTAAGATAAATTCTTGTTGTTTAGCTGCCTGTTGACAGTAAAGACAGCTAATCACACAGCTAATCACATAGAATAATTTCATGTAGTACAGGAATTTGCCCAGTAAATACAACTTTCATCCTTGTAAAATATTTAGACGGGTCCCTCACTACACTGCAGTAACCCAGTCTTGTCACCCACAGCATCGTCAGGAGACCAGCAGTGACCGAATGACTTTGTATGGCCTGATGATGAAACCTATTCAGAGATTCCCACAGTTCATTCTGCTCCTTCAGGTATAATGAAATCATATGTTTAGCTCCTTTATTGTAAACTGCAATATACAGACAGACGACAGTGTGGTATATACACTCACCAGCAGAGGGAGTGCCGTGCACATAAATCAAGGCACTTTGTTTTTCAAAGTTCTTACCTCAAGTGGAGGCGAGGGAAGTGCTCTCAGGAGCAATGGTTTCCTAAGATCTCTTGTAATCCTGCCCTGGCATATCTACCTTTCTGCCATTTCTTGCATAAATACTCTTACAAAATATGGGACACTGGATTACTTGTTTAAATATAATAGTAAATAAAATAAAATAAAACATGAACAGATACATTTTAAATAATGTTTAAAAGTAAATAAAAAGCAAGTTGCAGATATCTTCCTCCAGTCTCCTCTTTTACTCTGCTAATTTACGCTCTTCTTGTCGCCTCTATTCCTTAGTCATTTCCTCCTTCACCCTGATCTTTTCCTCTTCCTCTCTTTGCCTTTTTTCTTTTTCCTTAATTCTCCTTTCTTGTTCCTCCAGTCTCCTATCTTCCTGAGCTCTCTCTTCCTCCTCCCTCCTAATATTTTCCTACTTCCTCCCTTTTAACCTTCACTTCTTCCTCTCGTCTCTTATAATAACATTGTATATAAATGAAATATAAACATGTCTAACAGCAGATTGGTATTTGTAGTCTTCTACAGACTACAAATACCAAAAAAAATAGCTCGAGTGTTCATGATACCGGGAATTGTAAATCTGGATTCCATTTTATTAAATCCTCATCCGCCATGAAGATGTGTTCTATATAAATATAGGGAAATGGATGAGTAGGAGAGAGCATGATTTCAAATGGAGTTGGATGTGATTGTGCACATTTCGGTAGAGTTGTGCAGGGTTGTTGTTTTTTTATCCCATTAATGAAACCGTTTCAATGCACTAGGTGATTGCTCCTCAGTGTGGGTAATCAAAGAATGACTGACTACTATATAACTTCTCTGTGCAATCCTCATCAGGACATGCTGAAGAACACACCAGTGGGTCATGCAGACCGCCTGCCCCTGCAGATGGCCCTGACCGAACTGGAGACACTGGCAGAGAAGCTGAACGAAAAGAAGAGGGAAGCGGACCAGCGCTGCGAGATCCGTCACATTGCAAAGGCCATGAACGAACGCTACCTCAACAAGGTCTGCCCACTGCTTCCTGTGTGTGCCCTGGCAGGCATGTTAGTAGTTTGAATCGTACAGTATGATGCAGCAGCCGATGCTTGGTGGAGTCTGTGCTCTTGGTACATGAGGCGTTTTTATATGCTACTTAAGAAAATGGTTAGAATTGATGACGTACTCATTGCTCAGTCAGCGTGCACATTTTTGGCTGATGTTTGATTCTTTTAGCATATGCTGTGGCATTTCTCTCTGTCCCAGTGTGGGCAGCCATCAGGCACGTCGCATTTTCTCAAGTATTCTCTTCCCCGAATAGCATATTTTTAGTGCGTGTGCACAAACACCAGCTTTCCCCACAGTGTAATCATTTGTCTATCTGCAGCCACCCACTCTGGCATCTGTGTAGAAACATGTGTTTACAAGATACCCTTCACAGGGCAGAGGAGTTTTGTTCCTCATAGCCTTTAATTGCTGAGACTCACGTTTGATAGCCATATATTATATGCTGTTACCCAAAGTGGATGGTTTCACAGAAGAGAGTGACAGGAAACATGCGGGACAGAAGAGCGAGGTGATACATGGCAAAGGTTACCAGCTAGACTGAATTTTGCGATGCCTTGATACCCAGAGTTACAAAAACATACCGTAGTATTCACTTTCAGATTTTATCAGCGGCTCTACAGGCTGAAAAGCATCAGGATTGTCTTCTTGTGTAAACCAATGAAGCCTAGTGAAATGTGAGTGTACGTACTTTAAACAACAGATAATCACAGATCCAAACTCCTACTGTACATTTGCATAGTATCAGTCTGACATATCGTCCATATGCCTTAGCTTCTGAGTAATGGCTGCCGCTACCTGATCCGCTCAGACGACATGGTGGAGACGGTCTACAATGAGCGTGGTGAAATAATCAAAACCAAGGAGCGACGCCTCTTCCTGCTCAACGATGTTCTCATGTGTGCCACGCCCAATATCCGGTAAGTGTGACCGCAAACCAGATATGTTCTTAATCTCTTCTTTAATTTGCACCGTCTCCTGTCCTTGGGTGCAACATCCTGTATTCGCTTTACCATTTTACTTACAATTTTAGACGCTAATTGTTGTGGTCTTGTTTGTATACCGGTAGATCACTTTACCTACTGCAAAGGAATGTTAAATGCAACTAGGTTTTCCTGCCTTAAAGTGAATTAAACTGAAAAGAAACTGTAGAGGAAGATGGTAAGCACTGTATGTAACTGGTGTCTTTGGGGTGACTTTTGAACTCCCTGAGTCTCTGGGTTTGGACCCATATGTACCCACTGTGGCTTTCTATGTGGCCAAGAGTGATGGAGAGCCCTGTTCCTTTGGTTTTCAGCTTCTATCCTGTAATTGTAACATGTTGGTCACCACATACTGCCTCTGGAAAACATGCACTCATAAAAATGTGGTTTATTGGATGAGTGAAATTTACCTCTTAATTACCTCTTATCTTTCCAACATGATATCCATCCTCCTCCTTTGACACTGATTTTTCCTTTACCTTCACCTTGTATTGCACTCATATTTCCCCCTTACACGGTGCAGAACATACATTTATTCTCCACAAACAAGGTGTTAACAACATGAACCAGAGCCACATTGTCACATAACCTTCATCTCTTTCTGCTCCGTGCAGATGTCAGGAGGGAGGTGGGGGTGGCAGCGTCAGTGCCCCACTCGACCAGAAGTTCCTTCTAAAGTGGAGCGTGCCTTTGAGCTTTGTGGAAGCGCTAGAGTTTGGATCCAGCGAGGACATGGCCGACAACAGCCACTACCCAACACCCCATTCTGGGGAGAAGGTGGTCATCAACGCTAAGCCAAGTATGAACCACAAAATGTCATTCTGTTATTTTGAATCAGCAGTCTTTCTGTCTGCGTTTCTCTCTTTGTAAACTGGTGACAAAAGGTCTCATAGAAAAAGTACAATAGTTCCATTAGCTGAGTAGGTAGAGAGTCCCTAGTAGTTGAGGATTGATCCCTGTATAGGCCGTGGGAATGTGAGACTCTGGGATAGGAGCCAACAACTGCTGGTCAGTTAACTGCTCGTGCTTAATAAAGATCTCGGTGGTGATTGAAGGTAAATGTTTCTGTGCTTGTGCTGGACTCTATATAACCTGGAGATTAAAGGTTGTCATGGGCTTTTAAAGTCTCCAGAACTATAATTATCAATATTACTTGCAGCATTGCAATAACTGTAATAATTGGAGTGATTTGATTGACCAAATGGAGTTATAGACCATTTTAATATCCAGAGCTAGTGTTCTCCTACATTATAAAGACATAGAATGAATAGATGGTTGTTTTTTGCTGGACATTTGCAGACATTTCTAAAATGGTGTCAGTCCTGCACAGACCTTCCCTTCTGCAATCCTCTGGTCTGCTGGCAGCCGAGTCCAATGATTTCAGTCTTTCCACTGGGTTCTCCTCTGTCACCGGCAGCTGCTCAGCCACTTTAAAATGCCCAGATCAGACAGACAAGAGGCGTAGTGAGAGTGTATGATTTTGTGGTCAAAGCACCGCAGTTTTTATTCTAGGATCTAGATTTACTTTTTGTGTGTATGTGCCGAGGTAATGGTAGTGCACATTGCTGTGCTTTGGATCTGTTTGTATCCCCGGTATGTCAAAGGTTGAATGTATTCAAGCTGAGGTCAAAGGCTCACTCTTTCAGTTGCCAATGGTAGTGGGCTGTAATCACTACCACGGAAATACACACTGCACTCTATAGCTCCCTCTCCCTCTCTAATCTAACGTCTGTAACACAGTTACATAATGTCTTTTTCAGCCAGGCAGCACAGTATCACATTTATCATTTGATAAATCCTGGGGTGTTTTGTGTGTGTTGTAGCATACAGACCACCTGCCATGTTTGATTACGTTAAATCATTGCTGTTCAGTAAAAGACGGGATATATTTCAACCCTTGTGCACAGGGTATAACAATGACAACCGTAAATGAATGAATGCTCATGTAACTGTATGACCCTGTGTGAGGTTGTTTTGCAGATGACAGCATGTGAAGTAGATTGAACATGCACATACGCCCTCCTGCCACTCCACATCATCTCCTTATGCTGAAAGGGCTAGGGTTCCACACGTTTCCCCTCTTCCACTGCCTTAAAATACTCCCTCACTCCCTTTTTTTTATCTTTATTTTGTACCCTTCTTCCTTCACCTCCACTGATGCCACATTCGGCGTGCTCTCTATTCCACCCATCTGTTGCCAGGCCACCTGTCTCCCTCTTATACTTCACTGAGCTTTGTGAAATGCCTGCAAGTGCATGACTGTACGTAACAGATGGCGCAGACAGACCTGAGTAGCATCTGGTCTGACAGTAGGGTTTTTTCGTAGGGCTGTAACTGACGGACGGGTTCACAGCCTCATCTTAACCCGGTGTGATGACACAAGTGTATGTGCACTCTCCTTATAGGACAGTGGAAGGTCATGCGGGTCTCAATGTATTGTTTTGGTTCTTACAATAACAGTTTATTAAATTAGATGTTGTGGAAGTGCTGTTAATTCCCTTGACAGGACTGAATTACCATATTAACAGACAATAACATGCCGACCTTCACTCGGTTCCCTCGCTCTGATTTAGTTATACCCTAACCAACATCAGCTCTGTGTGTGTCTCTGGGAATGTGTGTGTGTGTGTGCGCACGCAAATAAATGTGTGCATTGTTCAGGAACTTTTAACAAGTGGAAACAATTCTTTCTCAGTCCGCAGTGTTCGGCCAAAAGCAGCTCGGTGACCAGCCTGCTAGAAGACAATGAAAACACTCTCCAGCACATGATGTCATCTCTTTGTGTGTCTCTCTTGCTTAGTTTATCTCCTCTCTACACTGCATAGCGATCAGGCCACCATGCAGACTGGCCACTTCATGTTTTCCTGCTGCTTACAGTCAGTATGTAATTTGTAGATATGTTCTCTGTTTTTAGGAAGTGTAAAGTGTGTAATTGCTGGGATGACTGGAACTGGCGTGATTCTTATGATGCTCCCAGGCCTGTTTTTTGTTCGAAAACTCTTGGCATTTGGCACTCTCACAAAGAGGCATTCAGGAAGTTGGACCCGAGTTAAAATGGGTTACACAGTGCCTGTATTTATTTTTTTTTTCCTCTGGGATTGGTCAATACAGTGATGGTAGAATTCTATTCTTCCATGTGTCTTATTATTTGTACTATTAAATGCAGATAATATACTGCAAATGTATAGATATGATGACATTTCAGCTTTCTTTTTATGCACAGTTCTAGCGCAGAGCCCCATCACAGACAGATCACAGGGCTTGTTTTAACAGACAGAAAAATAAAGAATATATAGATTCAAATTACATGTCTGTTTAATTGCAACTCAAACCATGGAAATGGAAATGGTAGTTCAATTACCTTTATGTTATTAAACAATGCCAATATATTAAGTTTTATTAAGTAGGGTCAGTTCGCCATCACACGTTTGTCAGTCTGTATCTGGAAGTACCACTGGACCTTAGCTTGGTCATTCTTAACCACCTTCGGAGTTATATATATATATATATATATATATATATATATAGAGAGAGAGAGAGATATCTCATAGAGCAAGCATGAGAGGTTTATTCAGCATTTCTGCCCTGACCTGAAGTTAATCCCCTGCTTCTCAGTCTTCACTGAGACAGATGATCCATGAAAATTGTACACAGCTCCATTAGAGAACTCAGAATTTTTGACGTGAACAAAAGTGCACAATTCATTTCTTATCTGATCTTATTTAAGTAAATAAACCTATGGGTGCCAATGACTTGATCCAGTGACACAAATGAAATACAATAGGAGGTCACTGACCATGAAAACATCAGTGAAATCCAAAACCCAAATACACGACTGTAGGCCCGCTGTGCTCTGTGTGTGCTGGGGTGCTCATGCATGTGTGAGGGTGACAAAGGATTTCTCAGTCTGTTTGCAGCCTCTTGTGTACAAACACAGAGGGAGACATTTTGGACTAATTCTCCCAGAGACCACCTACAAATGTGAGCTTTGGCGACGCACAAACAGGGGTAAAGTTACCTCGAATGCCCGTCCCTGTCAGCGAGACCTTCAGGAGAGGACTGGAGAGGGTTGCCATGGAGTTGGAGCTCCAGGCAAACTCTGAGACTATTGTAGAGAAAGACGAGGAGGAGGAGAAGTAAGGAAAGGGAGAAGAGAAAGTAGAATGACCGAAGGAAACAAGCTATTTTGGTGCCCAAGACTCACAACTGATGCAGCTTAACTATTTTTTATTTTTTATTTTTTTCGCTCTCAGCGGCTAACGTAGTGTGCGCTAAAATGTTTGCAGTTCGGCTTTAATTTGAAAGAGTTCTGTACTTGTTAACTGAGTCGTCAGATCACATGACCTCTAACCTTTCTGCTGACAAATTTGGCCGACTGACCGGTGCCCTGTACAAGCTATTCTGGATGATTATCTTCATGATTTTATGTGTAAGAGAGATAGAGACAGAAAGAGCTGCCAGTGCTTTGATGAGCTATGTGGTTCTGCTCTGTGCAGCAGTGCTTTGCATACACAGCCGTTATTTCTTTTTGATACAGGACAACGGAGGAACCACTCTCATCGCGTCACATAGGACCATTAGGTTTGATATTTTGAGGGCAAGTGCAGAAAGGATGAGAGGCAAATACCCGACAGCATACCTATTGCAGCAGAGGCGGTGTAGGTCATAGTGTTCTTGTGAGAACACAGCCAAGTTTGCAGAGCTGTCACAGCTCCCTGTGGGAAACTGATAAATTGGCCTTTATTGATCTTTCTCTTTGTTAGTGCAATCTTAACCTCTTCTCTCATCACACTGGCCTCACTCATTGCTGCTTGTGTATCCAACTGTGTATAAGGGGGCTGTTGGAGACATCAGCTCTTTAGGTCTCAGCTCAATTTCCTTGCTACCTGTCAGTTTTGTATGCTTTTATTCTTTCAGATCAAATGAGGACATCACTTTTTATATAGGATTGTAGTCACTTCTGTGTATGAGTTGAAAATAGGTCTATAACTCACCTTTTTAACTTTTTGATATGAGTCCATTAAAGCTTTGCAACAAAACCATTATGTTTCACCTTTTTGTTTTTGAACTCCTGTCATAGTTTCGCATCCATTGATAGTTATTTGGGCTGTGAAAGTTAAAATATTTAGCTTTTGTGTGTTTCTGTGTAGACAAGCTGTACATGGGCCCTGGCCAGTTGTACCAAGATCTGCAGAACCTAATCCATGACCTCAGCCTGGTCAACCAGATCTCCAGCATGATCAGCAGCCTCAAAGGCAACTACCAGGTACTGTATGGCTGCACTAAACACAAACACTGAGTCCCATCAGCTGAACTCAATATATTATGAGTCTTCATTGTCCTTTAGGGGAAGTTTGATTAAAGTGCGTTTGAAAAATAAATCATATTTAATCCAGATAGAAATGAGTTAAATGAGTTAATCTTTAAAGGCACATTCATTGTGTTTCCCCTCAGACGTCCATAAGGGCAGGGCTGTTATTTAGGCATATAATGTTTAAGCTGTGGAATGTGTCAGCGTTGGCAATTTGTCTCTTGGAAACAAGGACTCTCTTAAGTCTTGATTTGCACCATTCAAGCATGTCATATCATGTGACCACACACACACACACACACACACACACACACACACACACACACACACACACACACACACACACACACACACACACAAGCCTGTCTGTGCTGTCGGGATGGAGGTTGAGTTTGCACAGAACAGCATGAGTGTGCGAGGCTGTGTTTGTGCTGTGCTGGTAGGTCCGTGTCAGTAGCAGAGTAACAGACGCTCTCAGAGAGACATGTGTCCCCAGAGATGGACTGAGGGAAGGAGAGATTGAAAGACCAAGATGTGTGAGCTGTACACTACCAAGCATTTTACTCACTGAACACTAAACTTCATAACCTGAATGATACTGACAGTACTCTTAATATTAGATTTGTACTGGAAGGTTCTTCATACATTTTGGAAGCATGTATTGAAAGGTCAGGATATTCGTGTCAATTTACTACACTAGTCACTTAGTGACACTTTAAGGCCAAACGTCTGATTGCTGCAAAGAGACCGTTGACACTTCTAGAAATATTCTATTAAACTATTAATATGTTCAGTTTAGTTTAACCACTCTAAGTATTGTGATTGTGTGTTTTGTGGCTGATTATTCAACAGCATTTTATTGTACTTACATATACGGAGGAGCAAAGATACTAGAAACCACATACAGTCCGATGTATTGCAATCCAATCCAAAAGCACAACAAACTGAAAAACTCAACAGAACAATTGCATTACTATCTTTGCATCGCTCAATGTAAATGTCACTCCAAGCAGCATTTATTTGTCTCTAAATAAATGTGGTTTATTGATGTTTAAATGCTCTCAAGTGTATGCTTTTCCTTCCTTCTCCTATTGTGACCCATGCCTAACCCTCTCTATCGCTCCCTTTCAATTAGTGTTTCCCTTAATTTCATGGTGCTCTTCCTCCTTCTCTTTCTCTCAGTTTTATCCTTCCATTATTCTTGTATACAGAATGTGAACCCCACAGTGGCCCATGACTGGGTATCCGGTCTCCAGAGGCTGATAGTGAAGAAGGAGGAGGAGATCAGGGCAGCTGACCGGTGCAGGATCCAACTCCAGCTGCCTGGCAAACAAGACAAGTTTGTGCTTTACACACATATATACACACACACACCTCTTTAGCTTGAATTGGTCCTTCATGCAGACAACACATACAATATTTCAACAACCTCCAGTCTCGCCCCCCACCCTTGACTTGTTTATCCTAGGTTTGTCTTTATCCCTTTTTACCCCGCTTTCTCCTTCTGTGCTCCCAGCCGCTCTGCATGCTTATTGCTTTTGGAGAGAGTATTAGAGCACATTTGGATATTTGGATAAACAAAATTCTCCACCAGCTCTAATCTGAAGCATTAATCTCAGAGGAGGAAATGTGCATCAGTGTTTGCAGCGACGGGCAGTGCTGCAGCTGTTACTGAACACAAATGATCATGTCACACGTTAACACACACTAATTACAGTGTTAACGTGGTACCCCAAGGGTGCACCTTGCTTTGGCTTGTTCACATTGTCTCTGGAACCATAACTGTGTTTTGCTTCTCTCTCTCTTTCACTTTCTCACTCCATCCCTCATCCCTGCTGCACTTAGCTGGTGAGATTATCCATGGTTATGTTTGGAAACACAGCTGTGCCTCTCTCATTCCTCCTGATCCTTCGATCGCAAAACACACAAAACACTTCTGCCAGCCAGTGACAGGAGAAATGCATTACACACACACACACACACACACACACACACACACACACACACACACACACACACACACACACACACACACACACGAGCTTCTGGTCGAAGAGGTAATTGACATTAACGTCTACTACATTTCTGTCACTGTCTGTCTGGTCAGTCAGCATTGAATAGTCAAACTGATGTTCCCTCTCCGCTGGGGTTCAACCCAGACAGAGCTGTTGCTTATTTTACTGTAAAAGATGCTAATCAGTGGACTTGTGTGTGTGTGCAAGAATATTGAAACATTAACATGACTGCTTAGAGAAATGTTAAAGCAAATTCAGTGTTGACGCATCTTGCAGTACATTAATCATTCAGTTCAGTCTTGTTAAAGCATCTCTGATGTTTGGTTCACAAGCACTTTTCAAACATATCTGGATCATGACCTGGTTCTGCAATATTACTACTTTTTTTAAAAGTTCTATGTGATGATTTTTATATTGGAAAATATTAACCTACGTGAAATTGTAAGTCCCATACAGATACTCAGGAGTTTAAATTTAAGAGCACATTGAGAAAAAGTCAATTTAAACAGTTTGTCACCTAATATAAATAAAATAAGAAGTATTTTCTTCTTTTTTTAATCCTCACTGTTTTTGTTTCGTCCTCTCTGCTGCAGGTCGGGTAAACCTACTTACTTCAGTGCAGTGTTCAATACTCTCAGCCCAGCCATCAAACAGTCATGGATCAGTAACTTGCAGATGGCTAAGCTGGCTCTAGGTATGGTACACTGCCTGGCTGCACACCTCCACTGTCTCAGTTGCACGATTGGTTTTTCCATTTTAACTGTGTCTGCATGCATTTGTACGATATGATGGTTTATTTTATTGACTTATTCATTCATGTATCTCTTCAATCCATTGTATATGGCTATTCAAATTACTACTGTCAAACATTATTGGCTGGTACAGTGGTTGCTAAATACATGTTATGACCAAATCTAATGAGAAAATGAAAGCTTGTACAATGTGACTTCTGAAGACAGATGCCTTGTGGTTTAAAAACACTTACTGCATACTGTACATTATTGAATCAAGTACCATTTGTGTGCACGTGTGTTTTACATCAGAGGAGGACAACCTGCAGGGCTGGTTCTTTGCAGAGGATGATGGGAATCAGATCAAAAAGCAGAAACACCCTCTTTTGCTTCGACAAATGTCTGTGGTCATGTCAAAACTACAGGAATTCAAGGTGAGACATTTTCCTTTTCCATTTTCCTGTGTTGTAATTTTGGTCATTGACAATATTGAGTCGAACGTAGCACATGGAATGCTATTACTGATTTGCTGCTGATGTGACAAGTCACGGCAAAAGGACAAATCATCAGTTACAGTACATAAATCAGTATAAATGCTCTCTTTAATCAACTGTGTGGGGGTGTGGGGGTGTGTGGGGGTGTGTGTGGGTGTGTGTGTGTGCGTGTGCATATTCATGTCACAAATGTCACACTCTTCATTGAGTGACCGACTCAAGAAACAAAAAAAACCTCAAGCTTGTGTGTGTGTGTGTGTGTGTGTAAAGGTTAGCTCACTTGCTTGGAGTGTGTGTGTTTGCTCCCTGTGTGGGTCAATAACGCATGACAACTTTTCTATTCCACTTCATATGGTGCTCAACGGGCCAATAAATATCACTCTGCTCTCTTTCACTCCTGTTTATTAGTTGTAGTGTCAGGCTGCAACTCGGGATGTAAATTATACATATTATATATATGTATATATATTATATTTTAGCATTTAAAAGTTTGGCCTTGTGTCCATATGGCAGCCATACACAAACAGCCAACAGGCCTCCACTGTAGGGAAAGAAGGTTGTAAATATAAATGTCATCTTAAAACTAATTGTCCCTTTTCAGTCTTTGTGTGTGTGTGTAACTCGCTTTAACACAGTTTTATTTACTCTGTGAATTCCTACATAGTGACTTGCTGCAAGTACTCATCTAACCTATTTCTTTATCTTTCTTTGCCCTCTCTTTTGTCTTCCTGCTCTGTGGCAGGTGGAATGTGCTGTTCATAATCCAGAGCCCCACGTTAACACCGAGAGCACAGCAGACACTCCCGTTGTGGGCCATGGCTGTGTCTGGGTGAGATATTTCTCCTGCATCGTTCAGAAAGCAAGCAGTGTGTTAGCTTACATTTCATCGATTATACAAAATAAGCATTTATTTCAAGGTTTATAGTGGCTACCCACAATAATGTAGACTTCTTCCACCCAGAGCTAAAATTGAAATTCTGTAGGAACACATTTATGGGCCTCATGGAGTCTTGGACTAGAGAATTTAGTTGTGTGTTGTGCAGCTTTAGTGAGTGTTTATTGGCAAGTGCTAACACTATTTTAGCGTAACCACTTTTCTGTCAGTGAGTCTGACTCTTAGTTTTGGCAGAGAGCTGTTTTGCACTATAATGTGATAGCAGAGCAGATGGTAAGTATTTTCTGTTTATTTATTAAAATAGCTAATGTCCCCTTGAGAAAGACAATCAGGGCTGGTAAATGATTGCTTCAGTACTTACATTTTTCTGAAAATAAACAATGACTGTCATAACCATAGTAATAACTGCTAATGCAATATGACCATCAGGGAGCCCTTGGGTCTGTTAAAGATATAAACATCACTCTAGCTTGTTATTTTCGTGGTGAGGTAATATATAAACTGTTGCTGAAAGATGTTAAACTGAAATATGAAACTGTTTAAGTTGTTAGATGTTTGTTTTTAACATAATTGAATGTTTTAGGAGGTAAGTAATAGGCTCACAAGATTTTGCCTTTAATTTGAAGTGACATGAATTTGATGTGTACATATATATAATTAAACTTTTCAGTGTTGATGAGGGACGTTTCTAGACTTCTCCTGAGTAATGTGTGGAGTAATTCAGTCATATGCTTTTTTCTTTCTTTTGCTAACACTGCTTTCTTGCCTGGGCATCTCCCTTAGATGTACAGTCTTAGCTGTGCGAAATCATTTATATATTGATAGTAATACCTTAATTCATTTATGTAGATGTATCCCTTAAAAAACAGGTTTCTTTATCTTTATTCAGGTTGCAAGTTGCACCAGCCAGATGGGCCAGATATCCATAGTGGCCATGCAGAACTCCAGCCCCAAGGTGACTGAGTGTTTCAATGTCGAGTCCCGAATCCTCTGCATGGCCTACATTCCTGCAGAGCAACCCCAGGAAAATGGCAAGAAGGCCCCTGAAAACAACCATCTCCCCACAGCGAAGGCCAGTGATGCCCCCAGTGTCTGTCTGGGCATGGAGGAGGGCAGGTACAGCACACGGTGTACTTGGCAGATCTTTAGTAAACGTTTCTGTGAATCATTTAAAGTCAGCTGTACCCACATCATGCAGCGTGTGAGTTTTTAATAGGAGGCAGTCTTTTAACTATACATCCATAAATGATAAATGTCAGTATCAAAGAACAAGGGCGTCATAATGCAATGTAGCATTCAAAAGAATCACTGCTGTGTCCATCTGTATGTACTACCTGCAACAGGTCAGGGCGTTGGCTTCTACAGGTTGTCAAAAAAAATAAATCACTCTAGTAATTGTAGGACGTCACTTAATAATTTGACAAACCAGTTCCAGCTTTCTTAGTGTACTGTTTCACTTGTTTCAGCTACAAAATAGGTTTCATTGCATTTAGTTAGCTTTAGGGAAGTGTTGTCGACTTAGATTTAAAACATGCAGGCATCATTCAGCGTGTCAAATGATGTACACTCTTACGACAACTCTGTAATATGCCCCACAAACACTGCAAAATAATGACTGAAGGCAGTAATCTTTGTATCTACTGCCAAAATGTTATTGATAACATGCTGATACAGGCGTATATCAGCAGCACATTGTTCTGTATAAACTTTGATTCTGATTGTATCTCCTGTCCTGTTTAGCATAATTGTGTATAAGAGCAGCCAGCGGTCCAAGAAAGTACGTCTGCAGCATTTCTTCACCCCGGACAAGTCCACCGTCACCAGCCTGGTCTATAAGAAACACTGTCTGTACGTCGGCCTGGTCAGCGGCTCTGTGGCCGTGTACTCCAGATTACAAGGTGCGTGTTTCAGGGAGGGGGGACGAGGTCTTCTGAATTTGTGTATCTCTTCTGTTATAGAATGTCAGAATTCTGCCTTTGTTATGTTTGTTGATTCTCTTAAATAGCTATAATTAGGATAATTACGAGGTTAAATCACTGTTATTGTGTGAAACAGAAATGCATTTATTGAGTTAATTAGATTCGGTTTTTAAAATTGTATAGGCTGACAGTTCTTACTTAAATATTTATTCTGCACTAGTCCTGAATTTGGTACCATTAACTATAATTGGCTATATCATGAATAAGGGCTCTGTTGCTGACAGTGTCGTTAGACCGTAACACACTTTCACTGACATCATTTACCAAAAGCAGCTTGCGCCATATCTGATGACTTCTCCGAAGTATAGGCAGAAAATTGAATGTGCTACATTGCTAAAAGGTTTTGTGCTAAATTGACACAGCTAAACATTTTACAGCAGTGAATCAAAGGAGGTCTTCTGTGTAGAACATACACAGAGATGTTGTTTTGTGGTCCATCACTCCATCTGTTATTTCCCCGCTCTTGAGTCTCCGGGTTGTTCGTTAGCGTGTAAGTCAGAGGCTCACTGTGTAGATCGGGGTCAGGGGTCTCCTCTGCTCTGTGCTCAGGTGTTGTTTCCATTTGCTCGGTTGTCTGGGAGAAGCCAGTCTAGTAGCGATGACCTGGTAGGTCTGGTAGCAGACACACAGGAAAGGATCTGGGTTGCACTCTTCCCACAGTCTTTCACATTGTTATTTTCCATCTCTTATTGGCTTTCATAGCTGTGCAAATAGATGGTCTCTGAGCTTCCTCCCCTCTCTGTCTTCTGTGTTTATCTGCTCTTTCTTTGTGTCACACAATGTGGGTAAAGATAAGTACATATTTCAGAACAGGAGGAAACAGAATCCTTGTAATTCTTGGCTGTCAAATTTAAGTATCGGTTTCACTATCCTGTGATGCCACCACTGCTAGAGGCATGTTTTATTAACCTCAGACAGTCGCATATATTCACTCCTCTCTCTAAGTGTCACTGCTCAACTTCTGTGTTGTTCTTCTTAGTTGGTCTGTTATGCTTGTGTGTGCTGGAGAGACCGATAGAAACAGACACAGAAAGACTATGGATGACGGCCTGAGGACAGAAACGCAGGAGGAAAAACTGTTCTCGCTCATTCCACAGTTATAGCTACAGTTTGCCTGGAAGAAACCTACTGTATGTGTGCAACCATTCAAGAATGTTTTTTGGGCTACTCGTTATTCCCTTGTTTTGATGCACATGTCACCTTGCTTTTTATTAGACACTGGCACAGAGTATTCCAGTGTTGGCCTTTGGTGTGACTGAATGTTCCAACACTTCCAGTAGCTTCTTTCCATCATTCATCACCGCTGGTGTGTCAAATTAATTCCCAGATGGAAATTCTGTCCCCAGACCCTCCGAGTCTGATTTATATAATTTCTACAGATCAACAGCTCAACAGCTCTGTCACTGTCAATGGAACATGATACCCAATGCTAAAAGAAAATAATGACTCATCCTGCATCGTTTGGTAGGAAAATTGTTCCCCTGTTGTAATGCTGCTCAAGTACTTTGTCACAGTGAAAGGCTCTGCCTGTACCTCATGAGCATTTAAAGTAGGTCCACGGTTTATATTGCAGGGAAGCAAGAAAGCAGAACTAGGGGAAAGGATCAGCTTATATTATTGGATGTCAAACTCGGCTGATCAAAGGGGACCCTCACAGTGAATAGTGACACGACATCAAAAATAACTTTGTCTTTAAAGCTGTCGGAGCTGAGTTACCCTGCGTGGAAATGCTATCTTGCTGTAGATGCGGCGTGTCTGAAGCTGGCCGGTCAGCCTCATTCTGCCATGCGTGCTATTTCCTTTGTGACTGACTGGGTGAGACATTGAGAAAGTGGGAGGCAATGATTCCGCAAAGGTCACACGTCATAGCCAGAGAGTCGGAACATAAACTCGGTTCTCCTCTATTCTGCTGTGTCATCGTATCATCTGCCTTTCCTGTAGAGAGTATAACAATTATTTGTTGTTTGTTGCAGCTTTGGCAAAATAAGAACAATGTTTGGCTTGTTTAATCAGCGTACGCTGTCTGGTTTGCGTGCTACTGTTACATACACTGTGATGAGAAGGTTGTTGTAGCTGACACTGACATGAAGGAACGCTGCCGTTTCTGAAGTGAGAGATGTGGGAAGACTTACATAAGACTGCAAGTTGGCACTCCTGTCATTTTTTTCTTTTTCTCCGCTGCACCTTTCCTTTTTCCTTTTCTCGTTTTTTTTTCTTCTCATGTGCATTCACCTCCACAGCTTGAAGATTACAATAATATACACAGGGCATTGCTGGAATGTTAATCCCACCTAGCTCCTTTAGTGGGAGATTACCGTCACTTCCCCAGTCATTACTGTACATCTGAGCCACCTTTGTGCCTTCTCTTAACAAACACTACTGGCGAGGCCTCATTCACTTCCTGGCCTAGATTAGATAAGGGAATGTGGTATCTGGAGGAAATTAAGTTTGTATTCAACACAGGGCCCTTATAGCCAAAAGTCAATGTCAGTAAAAAGGCAATTTTTACTGATGCAGATTCCCATTTCCCAGATCTACATTTTTTTCCATTTTGTGATGACACTGGTTGGAATCTAAACCATGGTTGCAGAAATGTAATGTGTTGATATTTATAAAGACACTGCATGGGGTGTTTCATTGCAGTAGAGTTGGCACTGTAGGTGCCCAGGCACATGTAGGACAGAGTGTGTAGGAGGTGTGTGTGGGATCGAGCTTAGCTCTGACTAATGCCTCGCAGCCCATCTATATTCATTGCGAAGGCTGTGAAATCCATCAATGGCCACTCCACCACACCACATTAGCAGACTTGTAAACGCAGATGTCCTTTACAGGCGACATTTATAAAGACAGAGTGACTATTACTGTGTCTTCCATATAAAATATAAACCATTCTTCTTTAATTACATGAACAATTGCTAGAGGTTTACATTGCAAAAGAGGATACAATAATACAAATTGAAGCGATTTACTGCTACTATTTGGTTTGTTGTAGCTTATGTTTCACCACACTGCATCTTTATTAGATTCCAGATCCCTGCTGAAAATAAATGTATTCTGTGTTTGCATATAAACTGCATTTTGTTCACTGGGTGTTTTGCGAAATGCATTTTTGAATTATTATCATTTTTTTAGTACTGAGGTGCCTATACTGTGTTTGTTGTTACAGATGGTTTGTGGAGCTGTGAAAAGCCCAAGGTGCTGAAGCTGGGAGTCCTGCCAGTCAAGGCCATGCTGGCTGTGGAGGAGCACCTCTGGGCTTCATCAGGTGGACAGGTCTTCATCATCAGCACCCACACGCACTGTGTGGAGGTATGTAACCTAGCTCTGATACTCTTAGGCTCATCATAAACAGAGCAGTTTAGCAGATCTGTGTGTGTGTGGTGTAAATAAACCTTGGTACATCTCTTCGTATCTGTGTCAAAGTTAATCATCCTCCTATCTGTATGTCAAGTCTGTGAGAAAATCCATGTTTCTCTAAAGAGTGGCTCGTACTAGGAAAAGACACAAGAAAGGGCATCGTTTGGAGAGGCCATTTTGTTTACTTGAGAAGAGGGAGAAGAATATGTTGTATTGAGTGAAGGAGAATTGCTTCCTGGGTGTGTTTTGTTAAGGAGAAGGAGGGAGGCGTGTGTTGCTTTTTGAATAGATGACAAAAAATGGGGAGTGAGACATCACCACAAAGGATCCAGTCTGTGTAGGAATGTTGCATTTTGAGTGCAGATTTATTTTTTGTAAGGGAGATATCTCAAAAAGCCAGCACTGTAAACCGTGGTCACTAAAAGTATAAAGAACCTCTAGTATGTATGAAGGTGCCTCGTTTCTTCTTTCCATATCTGGAAACATAGATTGTGCGCGTGCGTGCGTGTTCTGGCCTGGTTTATGGAATGGAAGCACCTGCCGTGGGTCCAGGAATAGTAACGTTCCTCCAACATGCATTCACTCATAATCTGTTTAGACTCATTAAGCTCATTATGTTGGACCACCTGCCAGTCTCGCTCGCTTTTCCTCACTAAGGACTTACAGTTAGCCCAGAGTGGTGACTGTGAGTGAAAAAGTAGGTAAAGCTTTATTTATATAGCACTTTTTATAACACAGTTTACGAAGTGCTTTACATCACATCAATACACATAATAATAACAATAAAAACAAATATAAAATGCATACAGAAATAAGAAAAATAAATAAATAAATGCATATACATAAGTAGAAACCCACCACCACCCAGAACATACCCTGAGGAATTATTGAAATGCCAATCTAAAGAAGTGTGTTTTTAATTGTTGTTTGAAAGAGTCAACAGACTCATCTGATCTAAGATAACAGGGGGATTGTTCAAAAGTCTGGGTGCTAGGGCGGCAAAAGAACAGTCGCCTTTGGGTTTGAGTTTTACTTGTGGTAAAAGGAGAGCGAGACTGAGACAAGGAGGAAGAAATGGTCAGATGGATCCAAAGAAATTGGGTATTTAAATCCGTACAGAATTAATATTTAATCAAAGGTAAATAAAATATGAATGGTTACTCATGTCATGCTCCTTCATCACCACATTTTATTAGACCCCTGTACTGACACACTTGTGAATGGACTCAACTTAGCCAAGTTTAACTCCACCTACATGTGAAGCAATGTGTGGTGAGATTATGTAACCAGTGGTGATGGAAAAATCCCAGTTTATTGGACTTTATGCACACAGAGAATTCAAAGTCAAACTTCTTTCACATATTTGAAATGATACTTTTCACACTAACGAAAGGAAGGGAAATCAAGACTTAAAAGAAAAATGACTTAATTTAGTTTGATTCAATTTAAGATTTATATACAAGATTTTACTAAACATTGGTAAGTATCACCTTCCATGTGCGTCCTGTTTTGACTACACCTGCAAGTCTCATTATGTTCTGAAATATTGCCATCATCCCCAAATAAACATCTGTGGTGCATTTGGCCAAAACAAACCCCATCGATTCATATTCTAAGTTGTCTATTGTAGAAATGTGATTCTTTTGATTCCTTTTCGATGGTAAAGCGTAATCACAGGGTCCCAGACATGACAACCACTACAATGCTGTAGTCTAAACAGACTTGAGACAGTCTCTCTGTGGGTCGATTTGGTCTCATAACCTTTCAAATGCTTTTTCTCTAGTTTTGTAGTCACACACAGCCAACACAAGACGGCGTAAAATTCACCCTGTAGCCACGGTCCTGTTTAGCCTGAGTTTAAAATGCCTCCAACAACAGTCTTGTGTGTTGTCTGTGCAAAAGCCTGTTTTTTGGGGGTTTTCTTTTTCAGTGAGTCCATTTTTGGATTTGCATTCTAACACAGCAAGCCATTCATAGATACACAGACTATATGAAAATGATTTAATGGTGATGTGGCTGCTAAATAATAATCACATAGCTTCTACCAGAGTTCCTATAGGTCAGTCGTTTTCTTATGCAAAACGTTATGCTGTTAAATTTATATATGTGTATAAACTCAGTGCTCAAAAAGGCATTTGAAAAGAACCGGATGTGTTTACATATCTTAAAGCCCAACTGAAAAGGTCATGTCACCCTGCCCTGTCTCCCCCATCCAGAGGCAGCTGGAGGCCCACCAGGAAGAGGGCATGGTGGTGTCCCACATGGTGGTGGCTGGGGTGGGCATCTGGATCGCCTTCAGCTCTGGTTCCACTCTGCGCCTCTTCCACACCGAGACCCTGGAGCACCTGCAGGACATTAACATTGCCACACCTGTCCACAATACACTGCCTGGTAAGACAATGCCTAGAAAATATCAATCCAGTTTAGTTTCCAGTAGATGTCAAAATGGAGACTTATTCTGGATATTTATTCCATTCCTAAATATCAGCATAACTGGGAATAACATTAAGATTAAGTATGAATTATTTGGAGAAAATGTTTGTCCAGGGTCAACTATTCTGCCAATAAACAGATGTGTAAATTATTTTAGAAATGCCCGTTTATAGGTCAAATATTCAGCATCAAAGATGGAATGAAGTCAGCCTATATTGCTAAATTGCATCGTTATACTGTTTTTCTTTTGGCCTTTGAATCCCCCAAATGTACTTTTGTTGGACAAATATAACGTGCTTGGGGTCTTCTCATTCCATCTCCAAAGTAACCAGAATGCTATTACTTTTCTTTCTTGTAGGAGGTTCAAAACCAAAAGAAACTTTGTGAATCTTGCTTTATGATTCTATACAATGACTAAGAACAAAGCATACTGTACTGTAGTATTCAAAGTTTTTTGTCCTTGATCTGTGTGCAGCCTTGTGGTTTAAGATTCTGTCATCTTACCACCTTCATCCACTTCAACAACCACCGCCTCTCTCACTTCTCCTCGCCTGCCCTTGAGTGTCAGTCAGTAAAGTGATCTGAACGCCTGGCTGAGTCTGAAACCTTTTAGAGAGTGTCAAACTGTCTGACGACGGACAGCAAAGCATATTTGTTCTCTCTTTTGATATCTGATCTTGCGATCGCCTAGTCAAATATACAGCCCTGTTTGTGGACTGTGATGCAGGTCTCCATGATTTCATGTTTTCAAAGTGCTGTCTTACTTGGTGCCTGTCAGTAATTACCTGACATAAGTGTGGGTGCTCATCCCGACATGCTCTTGTTATGCCAGGTTCGTCATGCTCTCGTCCTCTTGCAAAGGCTCCTTTGGTCTAAACAGTGAGTCAAGAACCTCTCATTTTAGCTCTATTCATAGTGTTGCATAAAGAATACGTCATTTTTAAGGAAACTTGGTGTGCTTTGGAAGGCGTCGTCTAAAACGAGAATCCAGTCCAAATGTGAACACTTGTAAAACAGATAATGGGACCTCCTTTTGTTAACTGGCCTGAAATCCATTAGAATCTGATACAGTCACAAAAAATTAACTGTAATGACATGACCTGCGCAAATAAAACCACAGCTATCTGCATTGCTAGATACTTCTAGGGGTAAGTGACAACAATGTAGACGCATCTGAAAGTTTATTTTTCCCTTCAACAGACCTAACATATAGCATTAACAGCGATTGCAGTAACTTTGGCGAGAACAGTGGTTTGTCCCGGCTTTGATTTACTTTGCTTACGTCATTCCACGGTAATTTGGCTCACCTTTGATCTCTGATGGTGCAAGGCACTGCAGATGTAAAGCTGCCATTAACAGATTGTCATGTCTGCAGAACCGTGTCAGAGGCGAGACAAATGAGCCGTATCTCGCACACCATCTGATACCAGAAGTGATTATTCGTAGGGCGCAAATATTTGTTTTAGAGGCGCTGAAAAGTTGAGAAGTTGAACTTAACATATATGTAACAAACAGTGTGTGTCTAAAACCTTTTACCATAACACTCTTGGATGTGTCCTTTAGCGTGGATGCTAGTTTTTTTTAATATGGCAATTGCTGTCATCATAGTAGATGTTACATTTAGCATGAGGCAGAAGATTGTGAAATTGTTTCCTGCCATGTGTCTTTAAGCCAAACACTGTCGCCGAGGATGTTCAGGTCAAATCAAATGACTGTCGGTGTGTGACAGTTGTCCCAGGCTGAAGTCATCGGAGCGGCCTGCTGCTTTGGATCTTATAATCTGCTGCGTTATATCAGCTTGACCCAAAAACACACAGCCTAAAAGGATGATTGCAGTTGCTTCTGTTGGCATGAAGTCGGGATTTATGCTGCTTTCAATCTCTTTTTCTTTTTTTTATATAAATGTTGTTTATAACTGCTGACAATCGAATATTTTCCTTCCTCTTGGACAACTGGATTGTTCAATGTTTTGATAGTAAATGAGGTTTGTTTTTTTGATGACTTCTGGGGTTTTATCTGAATGTGTGTTGTGGTCAGCAGTTAATGACTAGCCTACAGTTGTTCTGTGCTATCTCATCTTCAGCATCATAAGCACTGCTGTCATTAGCCATCTCAGCCTAGACTGCATGCACTTTTAGTCTTCTCTATTGTTGCCAGAAGGTAGCAATAACATTCGGAAAGGCAGCCAGAAGTATTCAGCTACAAAATGACAACAGTGAATGTGTCAGGGCAGCTGTTTTCATCAGGCACTTTCTCCCACTTCAAGCCGTGTTTATTAACCAGCAGAATGTCAGATCGCATGTAATTCGCTTTAAGGAGATGGCTGCTATGAAGACAGAATCCAGTGCTGTGGAGTCTTTGCATCTAACTGCAACAAAGATCCATCCAGCTTTTCGTATCCATGGCTACAAGTTGTTCAATGTGGCACAATGACTAGCAGCATTTCTGCAGCCTCATGCTTCTGACTGCAGAAGAAACAGATTTACGGACAGCAGAAACAACTATTTACAAACTCAAATTTTGCATGTAAAAATGTGAGTGATGAGAAACTGCTTGGAGTATCCATCCGCCCTCACTTGATGTTCCGACTCTGATACCCAGTGTTTAGTTACAAGTGGAAGGCCTCTTTGTCAGACGGATGTGAATGATGAAAGCAGCCTGCTTTGGGACTTCACTGCTGATAATAGCTAATAGGATCCATGCAACCGCAGAGGAAGCTGGTTCTGGGACAGACCACCACACATGAAAGCTATCATCCTCTGGGCCTCACCATTAAGAGCTCACTTCCTCTGCGGCCTGTCAGTCAGCATGGAAATCAAAAGGTTGTTGTTTTTTTTTTACACAGGATGCTTCCACCTGTCCACCTGTCTGCCGCTCTTTTTGTGGTCTGTTGTGATGTGTGCTTTTCCGGAATGCTCCACAGTGGCGTTTATCGCCACTGGCTGCTGCTGCAGAGCAGAATGAGACCAAAGAAATGTGCTGTTTCTGCACAAACTCCAATGTAATTGGAACTGCCATTCAAACAGTTTGGACAGGAGGGACAAGAGTGATGGGGTTTCATCTGCAATTCTGTGCTCCACTAATGTACATTTACCGAGACACAAGCTCAAAATAATATCTGACAAGAAGTGACATTTGTTCTGATATTTGATCTCTGATATCTGTATAACGCTATTCTCCAGGAAGTCCACGTTATTATGAAGGGATATTACATTACAGATCCTAACGCGATTTCACTTTGTCTACCGAACGCACAATCAGGCTCACAATCTGAGACATGGGGCGTTGTCTTCAGTGTGAATGCCTCTATAAACGGTGCAGTGTGGAAATGCAGGAGGTGCTCTAGGTGGGGTTATCCTTCTCATGTTCATGCATGTTGGAGCAATTCTGCTAACTCCCTTCGTGGCAGACAGGAGTTCCTTAGCCACACGATAGACAGACAGCTGTAATGGCAATCACTTTCACGATAACTCATAGCTGGTGTTTATTACAGAATCCTATGCGACTCATGTTTTAGAGTAATTTAGCAGTATTAGTAGTTGATTAGGTAATAATTTCCTCCTTGTGCAGAACATACCGCTCTACAAGCATGCTACTTTCTCTCTATATTCCCTAATCTTAATCTGAAAATGTGGTGCAAATCATTGTGTAAATGAAGTTAAAATGTAATAAAAGGGGGAATATGTTAAAGTTCTTAATAAGCACTTCAAACAGCATTAATCCTCCATGAAAGCAGACTGTAACGTGATGACGTCTCAGAGGATGGTGGCTAGTTGATTGGCTGCTGAGGGTCTTTGTCTGCTGCTCTGTGACCTAAATAGGTAGCCATGCATGGCCTAATGAGACACAAACATCAGAGGCGGTCAGTAAATAACACCTCCAGCCCTTAGACGTTTGTACGCCACTATTGTTGCACACATTCCAACATTGATGACTTATTTCTGAATGAACATCCACTCCCTCAGAGATACAAGGATCGAGCAAACAGGATGGGACTCATCCTGTAGCTGCAGTGTGAAGAATCTCCAGTTAAAACTTGTCTTAATCTAATCTTCGCTTTTCAAACATGGAAATTGAGTTATGATTCCTCGTGGTCACTGAGGTATACAGTGTATGATCACTTCACGATGTGTTATATTTAACTTATCTTTTTTTTTCTCACTCTAAAATTGAAAATGTTAAACATTTTAGTTGCTAAAACATTTATATTCTTACTTCCTTTAGCTTTATAGCTTTATAGTAGGCGTAAAATAAAAAGAGGGTACAGCTTCCTGTGATAGAAACTAAAAGCACAAGTCCTCTCATTGTGCTGAGCTATTGAGTCATTTCTAGAATGGCTGATATAGTGTATTATTGTAATGTTTGGGATTTGCTCCTCCCTCCTGCTGTTGGTTGTCAGGACTAAGTGCAGATCAAAGTGGTGCTCTGGTGTAGGATCAGGGCCAGAACTGGGCTGTGTTGACGTTAACTCTAGGTTTATTTTAGTTCACCCTCTGGGTGGGGAACTCCGAAAATTATGAAAGGAGGAAGTTGAGCAAGGCCCCCGACCAGCAGTCTGCATCCTCTACTCTGGGCCCTCATTAGAAGCACATGTGGGCAGGACTCGGGGCCCAGTCTGTATCTGCCCTGCCTATAGTGTGGCAGTGTGTCGTGTGTGTGTGCCCCATGCAAGGGGTCGGCTCTAGTGAGGGGGGGTCATGCAGAGAGACTGGCAGTAATTTTTCCTAAAGCCCAAGAGGATTACTTTGAGGGAGGAAATTCAAGTCAAGCTGTTTCAGCAGTAATGATTCATGACAGTGTCGCCTCCCACATAGCAAGACTGAAAACACTGTTTTTGCAAAACCCCAGATTCTTATTACAATCATAAAAAATGATGATAAAACTGTCTGACTAGATACCATTTGTTGCACAGCTTATTCCTGACAAAGCTCCCGTGAGGGGACGGTCTGAGATGAATGCCAAATTCCACACAATAAGTCACCTGACACAGCAAGCTGTCAGCAAGACTGACTTTATTGCCATCCTCGCTGAAAGGTGCTGTTAACTTAACAATCACGGCTTTTACTGTCCAAAGTGGCATCACAGTGATTTCTCCGACCAGGACGGAAGGGAAAAGGTCAGGTCAGATTGTCCCGTTGTAGCTGCCACAGAGGCAGAGCTCCTTGCTTAATTACAGCATTACGCTTCACTCATTCTGTTACATAACACTTTTGTGTTTGTTTGTCCGACTCCAAGCGAACTATAATGGGGCATTTTTCTGTGTTCAGGCACTTGAAAAGAGCTGCTTTTATCCAGGCTCCTTTTTACGTTGCCCTGGAGACAAATAACTGTTGAGCATCGTGCTACAGAAATGCCCCAGCTCACTAAAAAAATACCCACCCCCACCCCCCTCTCTCTCTCTCTCCCACGCACCACACTGTATTCAAGTGGGCCATTAGCTATGCACTTTTTGGATTTTGAAGTGTGCATGAGTGCGGTGCATCTGTGTGAGGTCTAACAGGCCATGCTTGATGCTGTAAATCACTAAGTTTGCCAAGAAACATTGTCAGCTGTGCTCTTAATATTTCTAACTAAACAAAATGTAATGTATGCCAGATTAACACAGTGTAATGTTGTTTTTTTTCCCCAAAGGGAACCAGAGAGTGTCGGTGAGCAGTCTGCTGGTCTGTCATGGTCTGCTGCTGGTAGGGACCAACCTGGGGGTGACTGTGGCCCTCTCTGTCCCCAGACTGCAGGGGATCCCCAAGGTCATAGGTAACACTGAGAAAGCTGCTGTGTCACATATTCAAATGTTCTTACATGTAGGCCTGCAGCTTAGGGTGATTATCTTTATTAATTAGTCACTTTGATTAATTGATTGATGATTTAGACTCTGAAAAGTTTGTTCTTTGTTCTTAAAGAAGCTCTTCACATTCTCCTGGAGATCAGGGGGAACATTGTTTTCTGGTCATCACTGCCTACATACAGAAAGATATGTAATTAGGGCTGCAAGTAATGATTTCATTTTCATTATCAATTATTTCCTCAATTGACTGATTGAATAATTTAGTCTATGAAATATCAGATGAAAGGAAATAGTGAAAAACTTCACAGAAATTGAGGTGACATCTTGAAATATCTTGGTTTTCTAACCAACAGTCCAAAAGATATTTAGTTGACAATAATATAAAACAGAGAAAAGCAGCAAATTCTCACACTGGAAAAGCTGGAACCAGTGAATGTTTGGCATTTTCACGTCAATGACTTAAACGATTTCTCTTCAGAATAAATGCCAATTCATTTTCTGTCGATCGCAGTTTGTAATCAGTTAACCTTCGGAATTCTATTTTTCTCATTCCTAAGAGGTTCAAAATGTGTTAAGTTGACTCTGAGATGTTCTAACATATCAGCAAAACATGTGAACAGACAATGAGTTGGGCTGAGAGTTAATGTCGTATGGTTGGCAAATTAAAGACTAACAGTGTTGAGGAATATTACTTTCAGTTACCAGATATGTCTGCTGGTGATACATATCCACAAATACAACAGTGTGTGTAAATCGTCCTGGATGAATATTAAAGTGGCTGTACCTGTTGTCAGGTCGGGGGATGGTATCCTTACACGCTCACAGCGGACCAGTCAAGTTCCTCACCGTGGCTGCTGCAGTGTGTAACTGGCCCTCTGGCCTGCCATCCTTCAGCCCTCCCACCTCAGCTCAGCTAACAGAGACAGATGATGGGGAGAACACCCAGCGCCCCTCAGATTCAGCCCTGACTCCCCCTCAGGGACGGGGTGTGTGGTTGGGAGAGGCGGGCTGCACCACCATGGCTCTGCAGGACTCCCTGTCCTCGTCTTGTGGCTCCCTAGCTCAATCCCAGGGCTCCTTGGAGCACGGGCCTGAGGACGGGGCCCTTTATGACATGCTCCATGACCCGGCCCACCACCAGAAGGGCCGCCGGCCCAGCAAGGTGGATGTCAGCTCCTTGCTGGTGGTGTCTGGAGGTTTGGGCCATCGCAGGGTCAACAAGAAGACCAAACAGTCTCGCCATGAGGATACCACCTCTACCATCATGATCTGGCAGATCCCCCTACTCAACATGTGACACCAAAAGTATCTTTGTAGGTTGGAAATAACATTTTATCGATAACCAGTAGAAAACTTCACTTCCTTGTATAAGGATCTTACCTTTTCTCTGTCTCTTCTTTAGGTTTAAAACAGAAGGAGATCTGTTGTTACGCTTCACAGGACATTTGGGATTAATCAAAACAACTAAATGTCTTATTGAAACCAGAAGTGCATCAAGAATCATTCACAATATTCCAATGATGTTTCTAATGATGCCTTCTCCCATTTAAAACAAAAAAAAAAGAACAATGATCAATATAACCACTCAATCATGATACCTGACGGCACCAACAGCACCGTACAGTCAAAGGATATACTGTACTTGTTTGAAAACACTGAAAGGTCTTTTAATTTCACCCTCCGGTGCAGTTGGTTGTTGTTGTGTAACATGGCTAATACAGTACTCTCCAGTGTTTGTGCCATACCAGTTGACTGAATGGGACTGCAGTATTTAAATCAGTGTTGAAAAGAAATGACTTTGTCCAGCTTGAAAGGCGCATTTTGGCCAGACTTTAGATCATCTGTCAAGAGTTGTAAATATGAAGTATGACACCTCAGGATTACGTGTGTGTGTGTGTGTGAGAGTTTTGGGGTCGGTGAAAGGTTCTGTGTTTATATGGAAGCAAATCATGTTCCTATTGAACCAGCTCCTACCATTCTGTTAATGGAGAAAAGGGATTAAAAAGGTGACTGAATTAGTTTTTGGAAGGCTTGATGAGAATCCCTGGCTGGCCAGGTTTCTATTCATAAAGGGATGAACAAGTTGTTATCACCAAGGAGAGATTGTTTTTTTCCCCCCTAATGCATCTTTGTATCTCACATGGGATATCTAAAGAAAAAAAAGGACAAAGCTTTATATTGTTGTCACAATTCGTATGTAGCTCTGTTACGTGTATTAACAAATCCATAAACTGTTTTATTGAGCAACCCCGTGTGCTTCATTTGAGCTTAATCTTCAAAGCATGCATGCTTTTTGTGGCTTTCAGTGGGCAGTTTTCCTTTTAATATCCACTTGTTTAAACCTATTCTCTATCAGTGGATTTATTAAATTGATGACACTCGTTCTTCTCTGCAGTAGCTGAACAAAAAACACAAAGACGTTCACATTTTGGTAATGCATTTGGTTAGTTAACCGCTAACAGGCATCAAGACATGGGGGAGGAAAGAGTATCGGTGCGCCTATTTTTCCTGACTCAATCTAACCTTTTACTTGTTCTCCACTCTGCTTGTGTGCAGCCATCAGCACATGTTGGGACTAGCAATGTGCCTGAGGGGCCTCAGGAACTGAGCCTGATGCAGCTCTTCCGGGATTTCAATGCCCATTTCTCCTGCTGCCGAACAGAGAGGGTCAAGACTTTTTCTCTCTTGTAACGCCCACGTCCACTGTTGCACAACCGTGTTTCACTGTGTTATCAGTTCTAACAAAAATACATGATTTCAGGTTGGAGTTGTTCCCATGCCACAATCCACGGCACCCCAGGCCTACCCCAAATATTATCAGATCAGATTTTTTTGGTAGTAGCCCATGCTCTGACTTGAACCTAAGATAATATTTAACTTCTGTAACTGAACACTGGCTTGTATTTATTAACAAGTAGGACGCAGCAACGCCTTAGGCTCACTGTACCAACCCCATAACCCAGTTTATCAGTTTGTCTGGCAGGGTGTTGCAAACGGGGACGTATCAAGACAGCTCTGCAATTCAAAGTCTTTTGTTTTCCCTCTGACCCTGCGGTTTCCATGGGGACCACTCATTCTGTGTATCAGTCTCCGGCGAGATTTTGTCCTCAGAATATCTGGCATTAAAGCCTCCCAGCTGAACGCCTTCTAATCTCACGGGGCTGGTAACTGTGTGATGGCCTTGCGGTGGCTCCCCTCTATTTTTCTATATCGAGGCCAGTTGTTAAGACACAGTCTCCACGGTGGAGAGGTTATGGGCCCTGGATAAAAACGTCTGCTGCTGCCCTGTGTGGGTGTGCTGTATCTGATCAGGCCTGGTCACATGCTGAGTGTAAATGCCTCGTTTGTCACTGCAGCAACACAAACATTTCCAATTCCAGTGTTACTTTTCCCATACCAATCACAACATCACTGCTTTTATAATGCTGCATCCTGGTTAGTTCAGGCTGATTAGTTCTCTCGTTGGAGTTGGTTATAAGTGGTGTCGGTCCCTTTGCAAAAAGGAAAGTGTGAGTCATGTTTCCAGAGCATTGTCGGGCAGCTTGGAGGTTGAACCTGCCTCGAGTATACGCTCAGTTTATTCTAGAGATCATGGCAGTTCTGCAGATATTGTGATAAACTCTTGTGCACAAACAGGTGTACTAATGCAACATTTGTTGATTTTTAAATAGCGTTAGCATAATATGATCCCTTTCGGGGGGGCGGGGATCAGGGAGTCTGGCATTTAATTTGATGTGAATGCATAGCAGCATCACTGTAATGTTCCAATAGTATCTGATGGGGTTGTTTTACAGAAACGTGTGTTAGCATCCGTCCACCGTGGTACCCGGGCAGCGATGACGCGCAAAGGAATGTCGCATCTCTTCGCCGCGTCCAGCGCGCGCACAGCAGACGGAGCCTCGTGCGGCCGAGTGTAGGGTTAATAGCGACGGAAAGGGGGCGTGGTTTAGAGCCGCCTCACCGTAGTCAGCTGTAAAACAAAAAAAGAAAAAGACAAAACCCCACAAAACACAAACAAAAAGCCAACAAAAGTCACAGCCCGAGCAGGTCCGAGCTGCTGACCGGACCGGACGGCGCGCAGCTGCTTGTCCGCGCGGCCGCCGGAACAGAGCTGGTGGGCGGCGGATCTGAAGGAGGCGCGAGCTGAAGGGGGCTGTTCGACGCGCCTCCGCCGCTGAACCCGCCGAGGCTCCGGTGCAGGAGCTGGACGGAGGACGACGGCTGGTCTTGTCGATGGACAGACGGCGACCGGACGGGACAAACCGGCTGGAATCGTCGGTGGACTGAAGTGATCCACGGCGGCGCAGGATCGGAGCTGCCTTACGTAACCGGGCTCGGCGTGTGGAGGACCGCTGCGCCGCAGGTAGGTCACGTTGTCAGTGGACGTAAATCCGTATCTGTCCTTTCTGATTTGGCGCAAAAAAAAAAAAAAAAAAAATTACGTTTAGGTCAAACAAATACTCCTATTCGTTCCGGATAAATGATGAAACGCGGTTTTCTCCGCTTCTGCCCGCCATTACCGGGGAAGGCGTTAGACAAGAGACGGGAGCTTTGATATGACTCCAAACGCCCTTTGCCAGTCACATATTACAGATTAAAACCTCCATTCAGCGCCACGACATTTGCGCATGCGCCCTGAATGTCTCCAGATTAACCACAAATAATGGCCAGGCAGGCTGATTATTGCTGTGGGTCTTGCAGTTTACAGCCACAAGAAGCGGCGGCGGGGGGGGGGATGTGTTTCTGCTTCTTTGTTGAGCTGAACATGTTGCACAAAAAGCGTGAGTGCCAACATTAATACAGGAGAGTGTTGCACAGCGTAGTTTGGCAAAGGCAGCACAAAGAAAATGTTTCCAAGCTGTTTGTTATTAGAGAAAGGGCGCCCCTTAGAGAATACACAAGTCTTTTCAGCTTCAACACTGTTTTTTTTTTTCCACCCTCCTCTTTGTTAAATCCCCTCCTTGTCTGCCCCCCCCCCCCTCCATGTAGGTGAAGGTCGGAGGAGTGCTGTCACAAGTTTGTGCATCCACTCAGCATGATCGGTGAAGTCTCCCAGCACCAGTGAGTACGCCAAGATGAACGAGTGCCGGAGGCAGGGGGGAGGGGCTATCACTGTGGAGGCTGATGTCATCCTCCACGCCGTGAACCCTGACCATGTCGCGCCTTCTGACAAAGGCGGGAACGTATGTCCAGGTTATGTCCAAGGGTTCCTGCAGAATGCCCAGCAGTTCGGCCCTCCTCCTGCGTTCGAGAAGGAATGCCTGTTGGACGGGAGACTCGTGGAGAATAACCATATTGATCATCAGAAAGGTAACGGCTCGTGCATGTCAAGAGCTGATCAGTGTCACCTCTCCATTGATAAGGGAACTCCGGGTCTCCCTCCTCACGCCGGCTCTGCTGCGTCCAATCACATTGCTGGCATGCAACAAAACTGTGCAAGTAGTGAAACCCACAATGGCGCCAAAGCTAAGGTGTCTCACAGTGCAGATTCCTCCGTATGCTTGCCCAGCCAAGCCAAACAGGAAGCTGATTGGTCAGCCCTACAATCGAACCTCGGGCACAGGGACAGCAGCCAGGAAGCTGAAAATGAGCAGCCTAAAAAAGAGCCAGATTTAGTCATCGAAGTCGGTGGGCAGACGATCAAGGCTCACAAGTCTGTCCTGGCAGAGAAGAGCGACTACTTCAAAGCACGTCTGTCACGAGACATCCTGAAAGTGAAGGGCGTAAGTTACAAGACTTTGTCTACATTGATAAACTACGTTTACACCTCTCAGATGAATGTTGGCAAGGACAATGTTGTAGATGTCATCACGGGGGCCAAAATCCTCCAGATCCCGTGTGCCGTCCAGGCGGCCATGGACTCCATGTCTGCACAAATCACTGCAGAGAACTGCTACGAGATTGTGACCATCGCCAAAAAGCAGCGACTCAGTGAACTGAAGGAGACCGCCTACGGCTTCATGAGCGACAACTTCCTCCAGGTCCTCAAAGACCCCGCTGTGTACGGCCGCCTGACTGGATCTGAGCGGGACCTGATCCTGAAGAAGAGAATGGAGGGGAGGAAGACTGTGATGGTGGCAGAGATAAACGATGTGTTTGACCGCGTTGGGAGCCGGCCGCCGAGCCGCTGTGGCAGCCGACCACAGAGCCCGCTGTCAGTTGGGTCTTTGGAGGAGAATCACATGATTTACTACTTTAACGAAGCAGCAAATGACTGGAGACCTTTGACTGCGATGCCCGAGGACATAAACACTAAAGGGTGCGGGATCTGTACCATGCATAACTACTTGTTTGTGGCAGGTGGAATAAAGGGTTACGGGGACAAGGGCAAGGTCTCGGACAAGGTCTTCTGTTACAACCCCATAACCAACCGCTGGACTGAGATCAGACCCCTGAACCAAGCCCGTGCCCAGCTAAAGCTTGTGTCTATGGACGGCTGTTTGTACGCCATTGGAGGGGAATGTTTGTTTACAGTGGAAAAATATGACCCTCGCATGGACCGCTGGACCACAGTGGCCCCGTTGCCCAAGGGAGCCTTCGCAGTGGCCCATGAAGCCACAACCTGCAGCGGGGAACTTTACGTTTCAGGAGGCTCGCTCTTCTACCGCCTCCTTAAGTACGACTCCAAGAGGGATGAGTGGCAGGAGTGCCCCTACAACAACAGCAGGAAGAAGTCCACCGACATGGTGGCCTTCAAAAGCTTCATCTACCGCTTTGACGTGAACCGCGAGCAGGGCATCACCGTGTTCAAGTACAACACCATAGTGAAAATGTGGCACGATTGCGCATCACAGAGGCTTGGAAGTCATTTACCCTTCAGGTGTGCCGTGATCGGGAACTGCATCTACTGCGTGAACAAAAGCCAGACTCTTCAGTTTGTCGTGGAGGAGGAGAACGCCTACTTTATCGAGGAGCCGCTGAGGGCGCCTCTCGAGGCAAAAGGCGTTCTTTTTCCTTTTGTTCTCACGTTGCCTGAAAAGCCTGAAAAAGCTACATAGTGTGTGTGTGTGTGTCTCAGAATAACACAATACATGTGTCATAGCAAAACTGGAATAAGCAGAAGACCTTATATACACTCTTCAATGTCGGCTTTCTATCTCAGTGTGTCATTGCCTGCTTGCAATGGATTGTGTGTATTTGCATGGCAATTTATCGTGTCTGCAGAGTTACGCCTTAACAGGAAAACTTTATTTTTTAGCGTTGAATGAATGCAACAATATTTGTATGTCACTGTACATAATGACATGGCGACCGTGACTGTGGGTTGTTTTTTGTGTATTTCCTGTGTTCAGTTTAGTTTGGTGCACTGTTGTAGTTAGGATAGATATGATTTAGAACATATTAACTAGTCGACTGGTGACTTTGGTAACAAAAGCAAGTGTTTTCTTGGAAGTTGTCTAAAAAAAGAACGGGAGCAGTTGTGGTGCGCTTTATGAACGATGCAACACAGGTTCTATGCAAACAAGACAGAACATACAGGTGGGCCTGCTGTAATGCTGTGCTATTTAATAGTTACTATATTGGGAATCTGACTTGTCAGGAATACAGTATTCCTGACACCAGGGCTTCAAGTGACGATTATTTTCATTATTTCTGTGATCAATCAATGAATTGGTTAGTCAACAAAATGCCAGATAACAGTGAAATGTTATCCCACAGCCCAAGGAGATGTATTCAAGTGTCTTGTTTTATCCAACCAACAGTGCAAAACCCAAAGATATTTAGTTTAATTAGTTTTATATATTATGAATGAAAGACTCAAATCCTCACATTTGAGGAACTGGAAACAGCAAATGTTTGGCTTTTTTGCTGGATAAATGATTCCAATTAATCGATCCGCATACTAGTAGGCAATTATTTTCAGTTAAATTATCAGTGAATCGACTAATCGTTGCAGCTCTACCTCAAACCTTTGAATTAAACTTGTGAATCAAGTTTAAATTACAACAAGGATAAAAGCAACCGCATCAGTCTTATACCACACAAATATTCCCTTTGCAAAACATTCAAACAGCGCGTTGTTGTGTTTAAAGCATGTGTCAGTCTAAAGCAAATTTCGTCTCATTATCTCCCAAGAAGCTAAAAACTACTTTGTCGGAAATATAAACCGAGGCTTCAGATTTCTTTTTAAACAAAACTGGAAAGTGAACTTAATTCGGTTTAAAATCACAGGATTCAGAATATGCTGTTTTGCTTCTAGTGCTCACAGTTCCTACATTTAGCACATTTGCCAAAGATGAATAACTATTCAGTCAGGCTCAAATATATTATCAAAACTAACAAAGACTCTCACATCTTTTCTTGATTAAGTTCCTTCCCCAAAAAAAGGTGTTCCTCTGACATCTCCACAGTCCACTAAAACTAAGAGGAAGGGAATCGTGTTTCCTGCCAACAGGCACTTTCTGGGAATTTGAGGGAAAGCGAGACATTCAGAAAATTCAGAATACACAGTCATCTCTTATCGGTCTTTATTTCCCTGTAGGTGTTTAACTGTAAGTAGGCTACATCCAGCCCGTCCTTAAGGTCAAAGGTCAAGTCTTGTCCAGTGCTGCTGCAGCATGGCCACGCCACGGCCCTTAGTGTTTTCCACAAACACTGTCCTGCTGTCACAACACTAACAATCCATATTCCTCTTGCATCGCAGCACATTAATACCACATTCTCTCCGAATTCTCCCCCTTATAGACATTCCTCAGTGTTTGTTTGCTGCTGCAATAACACAGTAGGAGTTTTGTGTGGACGCTATCGCTGCTGTATTCTTGGAACAAGTTGCTGTTGATGACGTTTGTAGAAATGTCTCCAAGCCGTCAATGCGACTAGGACAAAATGGATGTGGTTTTGATATTTTGCTGGCCTGGCATCCGTGTTTTTGTGGATTTTTGTATGGATTTGGTAGTTTTGGATCTGCTGCTGTGATGGACGGTAACGTAATGCAATGCTAGGCAATGGCTTCCAGTTCAAGGCATACGGAGTGGGCTGACAAATGAGCTGTTGGATAATGTATGTCAGTCAGAACTAAGTGCTTCAAATAAAATATTTTGTGTCTGAAAATGATCTGGTTCTCTGCATATGTCTTTAGCATGCTGCATTCCTTTGGCTAATCTGCCATAACTGGAACAGAGCTGCCATCTAGTGGGGACTCACTGAAACAGCAACCAATAATATTCTTCCATCCTTTCATTTAAGAGGTTAACGGCTCCAAATGTTGATGAAAACACCTAAACTTTACTTATAACTTATACTAAACTTGTATGACTGGAGGGTGGTGTTTCCCTGCTAAGTGAAAGCTGCAATACAGCTTACATAGCTAGGAATGGCTTCATATTGTGTTAAGGCGAAACTGAAGGCTCATCTTCACTTTGCAGACAGTCAAAGGTCAGTTTCTGAAACCTTTCAATTCAAGTTGTCACGGTGACAAGCTGTAACTGTAGCAGCTGATGGTACCCATTATTGATCATGGCATCAAACTCTGCTTCAATCACGGCCTGAGAGAGGCAGAAATTGCATTATGTCTTTCTGTTAGAGATAACATTCAGATCACTCCCGGTCATTTAAGGAGAAGACTACGCGATAAATGAACCTGTTATCACAAGAAAACCAGCTTTGTTATCTCGAGATAACGAAATAATGAACTGGTGATCTCGAGATAATTGCAAGCACGGCCGTTCTTGGCTACCGTACACAATAGACAGGGCCACAATAGGATTAGCTGCACTTACTGTATTTTATGTAGGTATTTTGACAGCTGTGTTGAAGCTCTGCATAGTCATCCCAAAGGAGACGTACTGGGACATTTTCTATCCCTGTATCCATGAAAGGGTTAAGTCAGAGTACTGTATTTTAAAGTGAGACATTGTAACTTTTGCTAAACAGCAGCCACTGTGGCCACGGGTGGCAATTATGGGGTAATGGCACATTAAAATTCCCTTCATTTCCAAAGATTCTCTTGGGTCAGCTGCTTCAAAGGCATCATCATTAGGTGGCCTGCCTGAGGGAAGTGGAAACAACAAACATGCCTTCATGGTGAGTTTACTTCTTGTTTTGCTTTGGTGTCATGATTGAACATAGTGTTGCAGTTGCACAGCGCTGACTCAATATTGCCAGTTATACAGCAGAATCTATGTGACGTTTGCCAACAACATAAGCTACTGGTCAAACCAACCCAAGTAAGGCTGTAGCAACAAAACCCCCCGAGTGTTTTGAACTGAGTAAGGGCGTATTTTATTCCTCATAAGTTCAACTTTTTATAAGAGGAAGCTTGTGTCATCTCTTATTTTTTTTCCAAAAGTTGCATAGTCACACTTTAAGTCAAGGTTTGGAAATGTGTTAAAAGCTACACAAAACATTTAATTTACATCAATGCCTGATGATTCTAAGTACACATATCAACAATTGTTTGAAAGAAGTCAAGTTAACCTTTATCCTTTCTATGAAATGTAACTCTCCAACATAGATTTTGTCTTTGCTCACATCCCAACTTAGGCCAATGTCGCTCATACACTCTATCAATAAAATCTCCCGCAGACTTTAAAGCATACTGTAATCCTGATTTGAACCCACACCATTATAGCATGTGGACATCAGTGAGGTCTAAGCAATCAAGTGACTTTATTGTTTTCATGTAATATATGACAGTTAAGTCAGAATCACATTATTTGTTCAATGCAGTAAATTTACAGGCATTTATCTTGGAGGCAGCAGTGCAGAGGCATGTGCCTATTGTCCGCCTGTTTTTTTGTTAAAGATCGCAGTGTAGTGACTGTTTCTCCAACAGGAGAACAGGGTTTGTCACAAGTCACACAGTAAAGAGCATACAACGTCCTAACACGTGGAAGAAAAGGTAGCCACTGACAGTTCTGTGTTTATTTAACCCATGTTTCATGTTCATGTTCATGTTTTGGTTACTCAGCCAATGTTCCCGGGTCTGGTGGACCCACCACATTATTGGCTTTTTAGATCAATACAGCCATAACAATTTATGCAAACATACTTAGAGTGTTAAAGACAGAAAAGCCTGATTGAGGATGGTCCTGCCAATGGCCTCATCACTATCATGTATTTCTCACTATGTTCACCCTTTCAACACTGGAGGGCAGTATGAACATGCCGTAAAGAATGCACATGGCACAGCTGCAGCTTTTCCATGCATGCTCCTACTTAGGGGCGGCTGTGGCTGAGAGGATAGTGTGGTTGTCCATTAACCCCAGGGTTGGTGGTTCGATCCCAGCTCCCGCTGCCCGCTGCCCGCATGTCGAAGTGTCCCTGGGTGTCCCTGGGCAAGACACTGAACCCCGAGTTGCCAGCATGGCAACTGTGTCCCCGTCGGTGTGTGAATGGGTGAATTAGACTGCTGTTCAAAACTTAGTGCGTTGGTTGAAAAGCACTATATAAGAAAGAGTCCATTTACTTGAGTTCACACTAGGATGTATACCGGATGTATACCGCCACACACCAGACAGGCATGGGCCAAATCTGGATGAGTTGTAGCCACACTGGGGTGTGTGTGTGTGTGTGTGTCTTATGGGTCAAATCATAGTGTATGGCCCCGTCATTTCACAGGAAGTGTGGGCCACTACACTCAAAATAACCACATAAAACTATAAGGTTTAGCTCTCCTAAACTACTGTAACAAGACCAGTTTACCAAACAATATAGCTAGGATGGGGGGTTCTAGTGACAGCTATTATCAGTGCCATTGATTCTATTTTGAATTTGCATCTTCATCCGAATGTTTTTGTTTGAGGCAGTACATATATGGAAAAAGTGAATCTACCTTTTATGTTGTTTGCTGAACCATTTTTGAATGATTTTTTTTCCTCATTAAAAGTATAAATGTAGATTCCTCTCAAGGCCTTTATTATGATTGCCAGCTGTGGAGAGTACATTAGTACAAGAGAAGTGTTGTTTTTGTTTCAGAACTAAATGAGTTTTAAATTAAAATGAAATGAAATTTAATAAATGTAGTTCAATTTAGTAGTGTAGACTCAATTATAATATTTTCATATAACTTCAAATGTAACAGGTCTAGAGTAAGAAAAAGGAAATATCAGCTTACTAATTGTCCTCATGAGTTGTCACAACAATGCATTCAACATAAAACCCAAACTCAAGTACTCTCAGCCTGTTGCCATGGAGCTGTGATGATTGACAGCCCCCTGATCCTGAAGCAAATCCCTTCTGCTGGCGCCGTTTTTCCAATGACTGCACTGGATTAGATGAGCTGACTATTTAGCCACATTAGCTTAACTAGCAAAGTAATTACCAGTTTCCAACCTACTTGTATGTCTTAAACGAACACAGAAATGAGCATTGTTCAATGATAACTAACTAAGCTAAATGTATCCCTGACACCCGAGCCAGCTCCTCTCTCTAATGAAGAACTTGAAATGTGTCTGAATAAGTTAGTCAGCTTTAAATTGAGATTAGGGTTGTCTGGTTGAAGCATAAAAAAAAAAGGTTAAAGTCAGCTTCCTGTTCAAAAGAATAAATGTGAAAATTGTATAAAAACCTTTAACTTGTTTAATTGTACTTGGAAGATAATACCTGGTACTTATATTCTATAATATATGTCACAGCTAAGTTGTGAGGGGACTGCAATTATTTGGCTACTGCTTTCAAAATGCGTTGGCTTAGGCTACCTAGAATCAAACTGAGGTGAGAAGTTGGCGTTTGTCTCTGCTTTGTTGCGTTTTTTTTTCAGTGCCCTGGTTTGGTGAAGAGCCGAATGCACTCATTGCAGTTTGCCTAAACCAAACACCTGAAACCTGCAACACACACCGAGTAAAAGGTAATGGGGTTGTTCTTGTACACTTTCAATGTGGTGCGAGCACACTTGCAGTAAGTGAGCATACCTACAGTAAGTGATGGCAATTATTGAATTTGTTGTAATCCCTTAAATAATTCTGGGCAATGACTTTACCTGCCGCATAAAAGTTTCATCTTGGAACTCCTAATCTTGGCCAGAGACGCTGTAATTGCTCATTGTGACTTCCCATTTAAGTGTTTCACATCTCCTTTTACATCGTCTCTTTTACTTTGTCTTGCGTTCAAATGCCCACAGGAGGTGTGAAGGTGGAATTATGGCGATCTGGTCGTCGTCTTGCAAGGCTGGCGAGGCAAGGGCATGCGTTCCACCTTCCGCGGCGCCGCTGTACAGGACCGATACATCCACCAAGATCTTGTCTGATGGGCCCCTCCTTGGAGGTAAGCAGCTAGCCCCCATGCTGCACTTGTCTTTAGTTTTCTTACGGAATACTAATTATGTTTGCGTAATTGGTTTTAGTCGTTTAAATCGGGAGCTTGTTAAATCTTTCCCCCTATTTTCACCTACAGCTAAATTTAGCTAACAAGGTCTGTCTGGATCTGAACTGCTTTGTTCAAAAAAAGGAGGCATTAGTGGTTTAGCCTAGACTTCAAAGTGCTGTGTCAATTGACCTTACATCTTGAAAGAATGGACTTAAAATCGCTTTTATGATAAGCTGTTGGGAATGTTTTTGTGCTCTACTGCTGAATAGCTTCGAGCTGCCTCTTTTTGTGTAACGGCGAAGAGATGTAAAAAAACTAAATTGACATTTTGTTTGAATTTCCAGTTGATTATCTGTGATTATGTACTAAAACAGCACCCCTTTAAAGAGATAGTGAAAACGTAAAAGGCTGGAAATTAGAATCACCAGGAAAAAAAAAAAGTATGGCCTGGGGAAAAGCATCATGTAATGTGCTTTTCCGTATCCACCCCGCACTCTCTAATTTTTTTCCATTTGAATATACACAGAATTATTTACACCTTCAAGGCAACTCGACTGAACTGCACATCAGTCAATTAGTAAATCAGAATTTTTCTATGATTTCAGTTTAGCGTGGAGTCCTTGGCTCCCTCTGGTCCCCCCCTTTTAGTCTCCCATCCTGACAGTGACAAATTACTCCTCTGCTTGGCGAGATTGAAAATTAAAAGCATTTAAAGTTGCTCATGCATTTATGCTAATGGGAAATTCAGATATGATTTGCATGCGAAAGAGGCTAGTCTGAGAACTCATCATTGCCCCCACCACCTCCAGCCCCTGCATGTCTTTAGGCTCTGGGGTTTTATTTCTTTCTTTATCTGTGAGTGAAGAAGAAGATGTAGTGTGTAAACACCCTCGAAATGTGACATTTTATATGGCTGACTTTCTTTACATACAAGAAACTGTATTATTGCCTCTAAGAAGGTCTTTGTGGAGTATTTATGATGCAGCCAACCTACCATTGGCACCCTCCTATAGCCACTCAGGCAAATTGGGCCATTGTGCCTGGCGTTGTCACATCACACCACAGGAGGAAACACTACGAACATAATGACATTGTGCAGTTACTGCTCATGCTGTCTCGTGTCAGCATTTGGATAGGGACTATTAAATACATGGTGTACTTACTAGTATAACACTGGCAAGGCAAAGTTTGAATTATGAACATTATTCTGTGTCCATGAGCTTCTAAAGTCAAATATTAAAATGTTTGTTCAGATGAAAAAGGCTTTGTTTTGTGATAAACATGTGCAGAACACTTTGGAGCCGGAGGATTAAAACTATGGGCTGATTTGTTTTCCCAGTAAGCTCCATCCACGTCTTCTTCTCAAAATATCAAAGCGCGCACCCTTCCCTTGAATTTGTTTGTTCCACAGTTACTAAATGATTGTAACCTTGGAAACAAGATGCATTAATGAAGGTGGAAAATGAAATGGGACTTTAATTTGTTCCAGTGTTCATAGCTGTGGTGAAATGGATTAGCTTTGATTGAGGTGTGCGATGAAGAAGGAAAGCGCTGACATGACACTTGTATTTGTCATCATGTCATTTCAAGGAGGATGCAGCAGCAAATATGAATATGGGTACACAGCAATTAAAAGCGGTAGTATTCATTAATAATTTTTATATTAATTTTTCAGTGGTTGCTTAAGTGATTGCCACTGCACACAGGCTTTCCAATTATGCTGCTTAATTAGAAATGTCAATATTAAGAAATAATTAAACTTGGGAATACATTAAGGTTGTCAGAAATACTTAAAGTTATGACCATCAGTCAAATGATGTTTTCTCTAATATGTTTTGCAATTATTTGTAAATTAAAGATGAGACTTTGATCAATGTGTGTGGTTAGTTAACTGAACTGGATAGTTAGTAAGTTACATGCTCACCTTTGGGTATGTTTTATTTTTATTTTTGTGGAGGCACTGCTCCCAGAAGAGAATTAAGTCTTATTAAGGTAAAGAGCGTGAAGCTGCTCCCTTAACTTTAACACCTGTCCCTTTTTAGAGCAGCTCCTGGCCAATAGTCTGCAAACCTGCGGACAACAAAGAGATGGCAGAAGGATCCGCAGGTCCACTTAATCGCAGGTACTCAAATCTGTTGCCCTTTTTAAATTAAACATTTGTTTTTGGATTCATCACCGGTAAAGCTTTTACAATTGCAGGTTTTACCTGTGTGAAGAAAAACTCTATTTAATTGGTTGCAAGATAATAATCTCTATTTAAAACGTGTCTGTGTGTTTAAATTGAGATATTCTGTGTTTGTTTAAATGGCAGCTTAAGACCTGTTACACTGTTGGTACACACCTGTTTAATAGTCACCTGCAGTTAGTTAAATCACAACCAAGTAATTGCAATTTCATGCAATATTTGTGAACATGGGCAATATTCTCTTACAAATGCTAAAGCCTAGCTTTATTTTGAAATGCTCCAACTAAATTAAATTGTTTGGTCATAAACTTCTTCTAATTACATATTTTTAAAAAAATTTGTGTTTTTTTTAATTTTCTTTACATTGTAGCTGCAACTCATGTGGTACTGACACCGCGTCCCATTCAATGCCTGTGGAGTTATTTTATTTGTCTCTCAATGTTAAAAGCATCAAGAGAGCCATGGCTTACTTGTTGTTTTTTATCTTGAGAGACAAACCATCTTTGAACTGCCTTTGATCATAGGAATACATTTTCATTCCAATATAGATCTCATGGGTAGCTGCATATTGATACTAGTAGATTTAAGGCAGGCTAATAATCAAGTAGAGCCATCACCTGTTGACTACTGCGGAGGCCGACTGAAAGAAAGACTTGAAAGCATTTGTACCTCAAAGCGATGGCAGCCTCTAATGATAGGATCGGTTTTGGCACAGCACGTTGGCCGTGTTTCCCTCAAAGCCTTGTGTGACAGCTCTTTAATTGGACTGCTCTGCTCCCTCAGTGCTGTAAAATGTTACTAGCCAGTATTGCTTGGCTGTTATGGTATAATTATTCCACAATATCCTGTAATAAAATCAAGCAAGACAAAGTTGATCTCAAGGAATTCTGTATGCCTATTTATGAATACACGCAATTTCATGTTCATTTGGACCTTCATATCCCTCTCTGAGGCTTACTGAATCATTTCTCCCCCTAAGCAAGTGCTAACTGAGCGCTCATGCATGTAAGAGAATGAGGAACTCAGACTCCTTGGTGTTGCAGGTAAACCAATGTTCTGTGCCTCCATCAGAGGGTAATTACTAAAACCATGTCCAATTACCGTTGTGAGTAGTTTGTAGTTCTTCAAGTCAATAGCACAAATGATTTTGCGGTAGTTGTGAGAATATAATCTCATTGCCAGCCAGGCCTGTGTGAATAATATGTGTATATCACAAATGGAGCTCCATGAGATGTGGTATCCTTGACCTTCCTACTGTTGACATCTCTCTCTGTCTGCCGCGTACTTGTTGCTCTTGTTTTTCCCTGCTGAACGCAAAGCGTAAAAAGACCCTTGTGAACCAAGAAGGAAAGTGTGTGTGTGTGTGTGTGTCTCCTCTAGCCTGCGGCTGCAGATTATCCATGAGAGCCAGAGGATCGCCCCCGCTCTCTGACAAATGAGAAAAGCCACAGTGGCCCTGGCCAAAGTGACAGGCCAAATGGAAGCAATTCCTCCCGAGGTGGGGGAGAGCAGCTGTGACCTGGGCCTGCTATGCCGCTCTAGACAGGGCCCTGTGTGTTTGTCTGTGTATTGGCTATAGGGAATGAACCCACGAGACAATTGGCGTTTCTCCCCCTGCAGTCTACATGAAGCGCTGACCTATGGGAAACCCCATCAGTCGCTGATGAACATGCACCTTTACCTTGGTGTGGGGCGGTTGTTTTACCCTGCTCTGTTCTGCCCTATGGCTTTACAGGATGTGTTTGTGTGCACTGTTGGAAATGGCTGATGTTTAGGATGTTTGACTTTTACACATCCATCCGTGCCATGGTAATGGGCCCTATAGACACGGCTGTGGGATCATTCCCTTTAAAGAGCAGTGCCAGGGTACATCAACCCAGCCTCACTTCGGAGCCCTGTGGATGTGTGAGTAATTAACACTGAGCCCTGATGGATTAAATACTACCCTGCTGAGATCGACTGTCTGCTGCCGTTGGCATAGTGACCCTCTAGCAGCAAGACACTTTCAGGGGCAAGGATGGCAAGAGTGGCAAATAGAGTGATATGAGCAACAGGCAATGTGGAGGGTGTTTATCACTCCCAAACCATCTACAATCCCAAACAAGACTAATGGACATAAAGTGTTTGAGTGAATAGGCTTAAAGAAAGTGAGGATTAGAAGATGGATAGCTCAGGGTTGGAGCCTGCTCCCAGCAGTGTGGTGTATTCTGCCCCCAGTTCAGTCAGGCTTATCTGCCAAGAGATACATCCAAACCTGCATCTCCACCAATGTCTTTCCTCCTCGTCTGTAAATCTTTCTGTTCTCCCGTTGCTCTCCCATCACCCAGGGCCAAGTGGATCAGGCTTTGACACAGCCATCATAATTACTCCACACCGGAAGAATCAATTACAGCTAAGCACCATTATTTCCAGAATGGAGCAAAACATTAAAGTTTAAAAATTCCAAATTATTAAAAAGTCATGCTCTCAGGGACACATACAGAATATTTACTGTTAACAAATAACTTAATAACTTCACTCTGAATTATTAATTCATGGCTTACATTGGCTCCCCAAGACTTGTTTCATGGTTAATTCCTCTGCCTTTATACATTGTTAAAAATGCATCACTTCTAGACTATTCCATATGAGCACTTGGCGAATCTGTCAGAGCTTTGTGACTTTATTAGAAAATCTGAGCTGCAGTTTTGTCTGGTGACAGAGCGATTTAAATATTCTAGTCTAAACGAATGCTTTGTTTATAGTTGGAGAAATGAATGCAGTTCCTAATGTGCATTATGCTGATGTGGGCAAGCTGGCCTATAGCTGGATACAGCAGATCACTTTTGGCATTCATTTAAGTGAAACGTCTTCAAGCCGGCCCCGTTTGACTCGTTTGAGCTAATGATGTGGTTCTGATTGGAGCAACTCACTAACAGTCCAGCAATGATGGGCCACGTTTTAATGTTTTTTTCTGTATCAAACAGTTTGAAGGTGAAATTGTAAATGGACTTATCGGTTCCAGTCATGCCACTTGAACTTGAAGTAGAAGATGATTGCCATAAAACAAAGGTGGAAAACTCTTGCCAGGGTGTCTTTGGACATTACGCTCTGCTCGTGAAGGTGCAGGTAATGTAACTGGAAAGAGATTTCTGAATATATTTTTTTGTTTATTTAGTTCCTTGCTCATAAAATCAATATGGCCAATCCAGACTGCTCTGGATTTCTTGGGTTTTGATGCAGCTGTGCAGAGTCCATAGGCTATATCCAGTCCTTAAGCCAATTGCCACTGATGGCACTTCTCATTCATTACCTGAGGGTATGCACACAGAATATCACCAATTGGATTTATTTCCTTATCTGCGTTTTATGCTCAATTCAAGTTGTTGGGCTTCCACGAGATTCATGTTATTGCTGACTTGTTCTAATAGCCATTGCAGCAAGCAGCAAACATTTTCCATTATAGGTTACACATACGGTAGTCCATGAAATGCAAATACCACTCTATACAAGCTCCTCTGTTACAGGAGGTATGAGTGGAATTTAATGGGCCAGGGGCAGATTGAGACTAAGGAAAGGGAAGGTGCTTGCTTTAGAGCCTTCTAGCTTAGTGAATCAAAAACAATGTGGCAGAACCTGAAATAGTTTGCAGCTTTAGAAAAAAGTCCCCAGGGGCTGTAAATTGGCTCTCAGAAGAGGGAAAAAGAAACAATTGCCCTTTACCTCCGAGGTTGCATGTCATCTCTCTGAAACTCACTACTGGGCAGATTAAGGTCAAGTAGACCATTCCCCCGCCCCCCTTTCCCCCTCTCCTCTGAAGGGAGCAGAGAGAGGGCGAATAAAATGATGACAGGGAGGGATTGAGAGAGAGAGAGCGAGGGTAGAAACTGGGATTTTGAAGGTCTTTGAAAGAGGTTTTACACCCATCCCTGGTGGTTTTCCTCTCTCACTCCCAAGAACTGTGTTGATAATGGCTGCTTGTCAAGGAGGATGAGCCCACCTGCTCTTTGTAACTCAGTCCTGCTGGATCAGCTCATAGCCTCCACATAAATATGAAAGGAACACGACTGGGGTTAGTAGTGGCCCTGCATTTCTGATGTCAGTAGCTGTAAAGGGGACAATAGTCTATGAAAGAGCTCTCTAAGAATACATTATACTGAGCGACTGATCAGCTATTCTCAACCACGCCGACCCCACATTTTGGAGACAACATAGACTGCTACGATGCTAACACCATATTATGTCATTAGGCACTCGCTCGTCACAGATGATAAATCAATGAAACTGAAGTGGCAAGCCTGCCAATTGTGATTACAGAATCAATTGACACACAATTAAGTCTTTTGTTTCAGTGGATTGTCCTGTCAATCAGGAAAGAGCTCCTGCACGTTCAGTAATGTGCGAGTGAATGACATAACATTTTGCCTTTCCATGTCAAGGACACAGTTACAAAGTCTGCCGGCAATTAAGAACCATAATGTGCTGAGTCGAGCACGGCAACAAAATAGGCAGCAATTTCTTCTACGCCTGTTGAAATTATGCTTATCAGGTACCTCGCCTCAGCAAAGGTGAAGGGTCGGCCCGAGCAGGCAGCCAGCATTTCTCCACATAATTGAGAGAAGTTTGGATTTAATTGTATAATTAATCTTGTCGAATTAAGTTACACAGAAGTCCGACCCCTAAATTAGGCAGTCTGGAATATTTTAAATTGCCTTAATGTGAAATCTGGCTCCAGAATGCACTTTGTTCTCTCCTGATGGTCTGAGGTAAGTTTTTAGCCATGATGAACACGGCATGCTATAATAACCTGTTAGCAGTTCTTATCACGTTGTTCCTTTATATGATTAATTTCCTTAGAAAGTAATTGCAATTTCAAAGAGAGGCTCGTTTTATTGTATAGCTTATTGTGGGGCCAGTGAAGTGAAAATATAAAGACAGAATATGTGGTAATGCTCATCAAACTGAATTTGAACATAAGAAAGTTTTTGACTTGTGATATATACACTGCTTAAAAAAATTAAAGGAACACTTTCAAAACACATCAGATCTCAATGGGGGGAAAAAATCATGCTGGATATCTATACTGGTATGGACTGCTGGGTAATGTGCTTAAAAAGTGTTCCTTTAATTTTTTTGAGCAGTGTATATTTTTATGATTGCTCAGC